>AJMS01010041.1:0-12742 GCA_000263175.2 Phaeosphaeriaceae sp. UM 1110
ATCAACAGAGCAAAGAATCTAGGAACATGAAGAATCCACAGACCACACACAAATCCTCCGTGGGACAGTAGCCCGTTCGACCAAGCGTATTAGATAACAAGAATTGTACAATCGAAGTGCTGCTGCGGCATATTGCGCAAGGAAGCCGTAATGCCCTCTGAAACTCCATCCCAATGCTAGACAGTATCGTGATGTAGTTTCAAAGTCATTACCCATGAGTACCCATCCCACCTCCTGACCACCCCGGACCCAGAAATCGCAGAGCGAGCTCCACGTCCCAGAATCTCAGAGGCGACACGTTTACAAGAAGGCGGCAAGAGCACCAACGACAGCCAGCATGGCAGCGCCGGTTTGAGCCGCAGCACCAGTGAACTGCGAGGGGGCAGGCTTGGTGGAGGTCGGGGTTCCCTAAGAAATGTCAGTAATAATCGAAAATCAGGATCTGTGTATTTCTTACGGTAGCAACGGGGTAAGTTGGGGCGGTGCCATTCTTGCTGGGGTAGACTGGGACAACCGGGGGAGGGGCCGGGATGGAGCTGGGCTTCACTGGGACGGCGGAGCTGGGCTTTCCGGGGACGGGAGTTGGCTTGACGGGAACGGTGGTGGTGTACTGTAGCACAATCAGTCATATTTCGGGGAAAAGAGTTGGGAGAGAGACTCACCTCGCAGTCATCATCGATAATGGTGGTAGACTTAGTAACAGTGTAAGTCTTGGTGCCGACCTTCAAGGTAGTTGGCTCGGCGCAGACAGTGGTAAGTCCCTTGACGGTCTGATATTGCGTTAGAAAAGCTCAT
The DNA here is from genome assembly GCA_000263175.2 of Phaeosphaeriaceae sp. UM 1110. Taxonomy (NCBI): domain Eukaryota; kingdom Fungi; phylum Ascomycota; class Dothideomycetes; order Pleosporales; family Phaeosphaeriaceae; species Phaeosphaeriaceae sp. UM 1110. The sequence goes on from AJMS01010041.1 coordinate 796, forward strand.
CGAATCTCCTCGAAGCACGCACGGTGGTGGTGTAGCTGGGGTAGCCAGCTGGGGTAGACGCAGGTGGGTACGCGACATATCCAGCGGGAGACGAAGAAGCATAGCCAGCGGGAGTGGACGCAGGAGGGTATGCGACGTAGCCAGCAGGCGAAGATGAGGCGTAGCCAGCAGGAGTGGAAGCCGGGGGGTAGGCGACATAGCCTGCGGGAGTGGAGGCAGCGTAAGCTGTTCTGAATTAGTATCCAAGTCGGAGGTCAAAAAATCTCTCGGACCGCATACCAGGAGCAGAGCTGGAGACCTCGTAGGCAGGGTAGACGGCAGCGGCAGCAGCGCCGGAGACGAAGATGGCGAAGGAACGCATGTTGATTGTTGGAGGGTTGATTATTAAATACGTTGGTATTAAGTATAGACGGAGTCGTGAAAACGAGTGAATGCGGTGAAGACCGGTGTAGTAAGTGAGTGTGTGGTGAGGAAAGAAAATTGGGAGGACGGTGGAAGAGTACTTTATATGAAGTCGTTACGAGCTGGGCTTACCGCGAGTCGAAGCGGTAGACAGGGGCAATCTGCGTGGTAGCATCCGCTCGCCAGCCTGTCGTGCGCTTAGCTGCCATGCTGGCCCCCGAAGCGGACGCCACTCAATCGTACGGTAAAGGGGCAGTTCGATAGCGCCAAGGAGCACTGACAGGAGCCGCCGTGGAGAGTGTTTATTGATGGAACTCGTGTGAGCCTATCAGAATGCGGCATGGCGCCTTGGAACGAAATGAATCAGCCAATTTCCCCTGCGCATTGATCCATGCCATCTCAACAGTTCGCCGGTTCGTCTTACTGTCTATGGTTCGAGATAGGCTTGTGCACGACTTGTGCTCGCATTTGGCGTGCACAACACGCGACCTTTCGAGATCGCCTGCATCGAGGCCGCTTGCCCGCAACCAGGTCGTTGTACCACCAGCTCAGCCGCGAAACGGTAGGCTGCAGAGCGTGACGTACTGGACCGGCTTTCAAGAGCCGGGAATAATTGCATATTCAGTCTTGAACGCGTCTGCGATGCAGTCTTTCATGCTCGATCCTTTTGACGCCGGGGCCATTCCTCACATTGAGTGCAACCCTGTTCTTGCGTGACATTTGGCCCTTCACCCCGCGCTGGAAGCAAAAATAGACGCCCGTGCAGGTTCTCCTAGGGGTGGAGAGGTCCCAAAACGCTGTGAGGATCCCGAGCTGGCCAGCAGTGGAAATCACGTGTGGGGACCTGCGTGCGGGTTCCTGCATTGACGCAGCATCTGGACCTGGTACTAAATTTCATAGTAGGGAGCCAGATGCTAACAGCGCATCACGTTCCGGCAGTCGGTGTAGAATCGATGACATGCCCGAGTGTTCACCGCCCAGCAGAATTGGCTGAGCGGCTGGATGCGATGGAAGCTGAGATGACTCAGGGTGGCTCCGATGGCTTTCAGCTCAGGAACAGGCTTGCGCATTACTAGGGGCGTATCTGATGCAATGCCTTGTTCCAGACATCGCAACCAGAATTGCAAACAGCAAAAAGGACAGGAGATAGGAGCTTGCTCATTTCGCATCGCGAGTTCGTCAGGAGAATTCCGCTTGCCTAGTCAGCGCCACAGCAATAGTCGCGTCCACCGGCGTAATTTTGGCGCGTGTTTTTACGAGGTCTTGCCGTAGTCAAACACGCCCGCCTTCCAATCGACATTCGAAGTACCGTGCATGGAACACATCCGGTAGTCTAGCCCGCTGTTGATCGTACATGTCGTTGTAATAGACGTTGCAAAGGGTGAACTTTGAGAGTTGCTTGGGATTCGAAAGCTCGGTCTGACCAGCCGAGATTTTGCCGGGCAATGAACTTTCAAGCCTCCGCGCTTCCCCTCCTCTCACGACCTCTACCGACGTTTACTCCTGCATTTACACCTCCGGCAGGTGAAATTGTTGCAACTCTTTAAAGTGGGTAAGGCGGCCAGAGCCTTCGCCAAAGCCGACCACGTTGGCGGCCTGCTTGATTAGCGTGTCAGAAGAATCAACTTTGCTCACACCACCAGCCAGCCACAGCCTTACCACTTCGACAATCTGCTCCTGCTCAAAGATTGAAGAAGTCCTTCTCAGACAATGTCGTCGTCCAAGCCATCTGGAGCCGTACCAAAAGGCTGGCCTGCGAATATTGTGTACTTGCAAGCTCCTAAAATCTCAAAGAAACTGGGAGCAGACAAAGTAGAGCAATTTACTTCTACACGATCCAGTCTTCCTCTAGATACACACGTCTGGAAGACCAAGGGTCCGCACCTCAATGTGCGGATCAATCCTGTGACAGATGCATCGCATCCTGCCAACGGACAGAACTCGCTTTGTGCAACACAGCACTTACCACCGGATACATTCATTCTCCCGTATTTGGGATACGTGCATGATCAGACTGACATAGATGACGCATCCGACTACGATCTATCCCTCGACCGCGAGCATGGTATTGGCGTAGACGCATCCAAAATGGGAAACGAAGCACGATTTATCAATGACTATCGAGGTGTTGCCGCCGCACCGAATGCAGAGTTTCGCGACATTTTCGTCGACATCGGTGCTGACAAAGTGGAGAAGCGGGTAGGTGTCTTTGTCCTAAACGCAGGCAAAAGCGGAAAGCGAGCGAAGGGCATTGGACGTGGTCAAGAGATTCTTGTCAGCTATGGCAAAGGCTTCTGGACAGAACGATTGTCAACACAAGAATGAACCTCCAACATTGGTTACCCGTGTATCCCGCTCTCGATCTCACGTATGACTGGTGGAACTACTTGTACATCTTCCGTTACTCGGCTTCCGTCAGGCCTATTCCACGATTCCGCTGCATACTCGGCTTCTCGAACCCACGTTGATTGTTCTGTACGCGGATACAAGACGAAATGAACTATGCGACGTATTGCATGTCATTCGGCACCTCTTGATGACCCCGCGCTCTGATGCTGCAGTCCGAAGTCTGAAGCATGACGGTCAACGTCGCTGCAGCATGGTCACACGCTCGATCATCACGCAAATGTGCCAAGTGCCACATCGCCCCTCGGTGCTTATACTCAAACATTGCTTCAAAAGTGTACTTACCCGTGTCCTTAACAAGCTGGATAATATTTTTCGCATGACACGACGGATCGCTGCCTTCGCAACCCGCGGTAGATGACACCGTACGCCAACCACATTAACCACAGTGAGCAGGAGACATCTGCGACGATGACTCCGCGTGGAATTAGCATTCTTTGGCAACGATTCGCGCATCATCTGCCGGTGTCCAAGTTTCGATCTCTGATACCCTTCTTCCGTGCCAACCGGGGACAATCTGGGAGAAGTTCCAGAAGCCTGAGCCCTGTCACTGTGCTGCACGGAAGCTGACGATCCTGACTTGAAACAACACATCACTGCTCCATGCGGATGGCGAAGCCCGTGCCTCACGTCACAGCCTGACTTGCGGCCAAGTACACGTGGGAATGAGCCACGTAATGAGGCGTCGAGCTCTGAGGTACTTTTTCTTGGTCGCTGTGTTGCGCGATCTCTCTGATTCGTTGCACAGTTGTCAGCAAAGCAAGAATGGCTCAGTCGAACATCCAATCGAGACCCTCGGAATTAGCCGAATACAGCAATCTGTGAGGTATGGCAGCCTAGCGAAGTTGTGCTGCAGAAACTTGGACGTCCAAGGCAGAGTCAGATGAGGCTAAAGTGACGTCGGCGGTTCAGATAAACCGCCCCGAGGCACAGTGCTCCAACTATGCGAGAAGTCAGAACTGTTTCGGCGTCACGTCATGGTGTGTCCACGCATGGGAAATTGGTGCCGACATGGGAATGTGGGCTTTCCTTCGAGAGGCATGCAAAATTCGCATGTAGCCTCCGAAGAAGAATCCGCTTCCACGGCCTGGCTTTTCACGGTGGCCTCGGCGGGTAGCTGCACTCATGCAGGTACGGCACACGTCGTTAACAAAAAAGTGCGTTTCGGGGCGTCTGCTCCGTGGTGTCAAGCTGGAATTAGATCGCGATGCTGCACTTCCCTGCCTGTTTCTGCAGGCTTACCGATGACGTTGTGAGGCTTGGCGAAGACGACCCGTCCATCGGGAGAGTTTGATCGACAAGGGAGACTACGACAACCAATCGCAACGCTCAAACCTTGGGCCCCCAGCGTTGGAACAAGGTTGCAACAAACGCTCTCACGTTCCTCGACATTGCCCAAAGCACAGAGGCCGTGTCGGATTCAGTCGCGCCTCTCCCCGGGCTGGCGTTTCGGACCTCCACGTCATGGGAGACTCAGCCAGGGGGAATGCGGATCTTTTGTGGGTGATTTAAGTCCCAGTGGACCTCTCAGCCATCAGACTCAGACCAACCTTTGATACATTGAACCACGAACACTTATATCGTCCGTTTGCGTGAGCTCGTTTCTGCGAGAACGCGTGAGACCAACTATCAGCCACTCACCACACTTGCTGCAACCTCCGCACCTACTGCACCTCTAGAGCTGACCTTACACTTTTGGGAGGCTAACCCCATCGAGCCGTCTGGCGCTATCACATCGACCCACCCCGCTCCACCTGCATTCGACGCCGAGGGTTATAAGAAAGTCTTCGGTCTTTCAATCTCTCGCACCTGTCCACTGCCTCAGCCTCAGACACCACATTTTCTGAAACACATCAACATGGCTCCACTATCAAGACCAGCGTTATGTAGAGTGAGTACATCCGGCTTGAGACTACCGAGATTGTCACTAACAGTATTTCCAAGAATGAGTCTATGCAGAAATATCTTCTTCTGTCGGCTCAGAAAGAGGCTTTGCAACGACGCATTGCCCTTCAACTTCCCTTCGGCGTACCCCGAGAACCTTCATCGCCAGAGTTCCAGTCGTTGTCGTCTTCTCCCGACTGGTCGCCCAGCTACGCCTCGCCTTACCCTTCCGCAACCGAACCTATTCATACGAGGACTGGTATGGCTTCACGCACAAGCACCGACGACATGCATACAGATGAATCACACAAGCTCGCCGAGATCAACCAGCAGATCATCGCAACATTGACTGAGTTGCTCAACACCGAGTCCGTCCGACACGATGACAAGAGTCGTGCATGGATCCAAGACAAGTTGATGGAAGCCGAGCATCAAATTCGCCGTCAACGACGTCGTCACTCGTCAAATTCCGAGCGCGACTTCGCTTCCGCCATCGCTCACAATCTCGAGCTCGACCTCAATACCTCCAAGACGTGGGCATAAGCCGCAACATCTTCTTCTTCCCAAAGATTGCATGAACACACAATACCCTTCACGACGATATGTTTGAGCGTATGGCACTGTACTGGCAATGGCGCAATGGTGAATGAGCAACTCAAATCAGAAAAAGATACCCGATGCTTAGCATCACACATGAACGCGGTGGTCGTTCTCACAACATGTACTTTTCTCTCTCAATGAACTGCATTTCAATCTGCACATCTTTCTGCCTTTCCATGCTACCTATCGTGACTCCCTCGCACCGTGTAATTTCATTATTCACACACCGCGTCGCCCTGCATGCGATCAGCAGCACGACCAGCCACACCGATCCGCACATCCCTGCACCTATGTGTGATCAGAGGTCTGGCCATGCACCGTCCCAACATTAAAGTGGGCCTGTTTCCGCATTCTGATGTCGAAACCTACTTTTAAATGTGGCGGTGACCCACTTTCAGCCTCTCTGCCTCCACCTTTCTACCCGCTATCGTCAACGCTTTGGATCGGGAAAATGAGTTTGATCAGAGTGTTGTGAGCGGATGGACCCAGTATTGTCAATTTGACCTTATTATCATATTTGATTCGTCATATTAGAGACACGCATGCTAGTGGTTGTGATGATTGCGGCCGTTGGAAATTCGACATCGTCGATGCCTCCTCTCTGACCGAGCCACAAAATTGTCGGAGAGTGACGTCACTGTCCTTAATTCTGTCGCAATAATTATCGCACACCACCACGACCATTGAAACGGCCTTGGAAAGTTCCTTGGGTCAAAGAGCTGAGCTGTACAACTGTCCCAACAGATTCCTGCTCATCGGACGCGGAGGCGCGAATCGTTTGGGCCCAGGGCGTTGGGGAAGCTGAATGCGGAAGAGGATCAGCGCCGAACCCCTCCTTCGAGAGGTATTGTTGAATGCGACGAGAGGGGAAGGACCCTGGTGGATGGGCTTGGGGATAGAATACTATGTTGGGAATGGATTTAGATAGTCTGTACATGCGAGAGACGTCGTGAGGAGGTGTGGTGAATTATTTCGGGCGTTTGATTATCGGTGTGACATCTGAAAATTAACATCCGTGGTGGTGTCTCATCCACATGCATTCAACACCACAACTAGTATATCATTGGTACCTTGAAGTTGACGTCGAAGAGCGGAGTTACAGTTCTAATAATGAAGGGTTTCGCAAATCAATCTCGAAAGGGTCACCGTTAGCAATGCTGTAGAGTTTGGTTCAAAGCTAACGCGCCGACCCAGTAGCAGCTTTCGACTGCGACGACTGGCGTGCGGCTTGTCAAGCCGAGACCCCTCACACATTGGCTGCATGTGCTAGATGCGGGGTACGGGCCGTTTAGAAAGTGTGTCTTTGTAGGAGATGCGGGGATTGGGTTCGTTGCCGTTGTGAGGCATCCAAATTGTCGGTGGTTCGTTTCGACTGAGTTCGGAATCAGGTGACCTGGCGACTGGCTTTTGTCATATGCTGTCAAAAGCACGCGATGTACCGAGAGGGTCTCTGTGTCACCGAGTGTCAGCTTCCGAGAACGAACGTAGGAGGGAAAAGGACCATGTAATCATTGCTGATGCATATCCGCACATTTCTCAGCTCAGAAAGGAACGACTGATATTCTCACGGTCACTCAAATTGCTAGTGTCTCATGTTCAACGTCGCTGTGTCTCAACCATTCGATGATAAGAAGGCAGGTGTATTATTGTAAAGTCATCGATGACCAATCTAGCGCACGTAAGCGCCTGAGGTTGTCCTCACCGAGGATGGTAGAGGCGCTCGAGCTCTCGATTCGCTGGCCAAAAAGTCTTGAAAGGAAAGAGAAAGAACAATCAGAATGTATACCGTCCCCTGCCATTACCATCCGCCACCAATCTTTGCTGTTCTGTAGCATCCGCTTTTTTTTGACCTGATCAACTAATACAAGTTCTCGATGACCCGAAGAAGTAAGAAGAGCCGCATTCGTGTCCCATCTCACGAAGCCCACATGTCAGAGCACGCTCACTCCTTGCTGTCCATGATAGAGTTCACGAAGACGTCTACCGTATGATACAATTCTTCGCGCAGCTTAACGGGGTCGTCCTTTCGCTCTTCAACCAAGCCTGCCGGCAACGCTATGGTCAGAACATCCCGACGTTGAACAGCTTTGCTGCCTGGCTCGCAGACAAGCTCATCCTTGTTGAAGTCGGTGCTTATGGTCGAAGAGGACTGGTTGAGCGGGTCCATGAAGAGAATGAAATCGAGATGATCGTGAGGCAAGCAGCCCTTCTCAGCAGCCTCCTTCCTGAAGTTCTTAAGCATGCGCGGGGTGGGCTCCCAGCCGAGTGGGTGAAGTTTGCGGAAGAGACGAGCCAGACGTCGGAGGTCCTTTTCTTCCAGAGCAGTCGTGACGTTGTCGAAGCGCGCGAGCAGATCCATCTTTTCGGCTATAGCAGCATCTCGACGCTTCTCGTGTTGCTCCATGATCTCGAGAGGCACCGTGTCCAAGTCCACGTCGTCCATGGTGTACAGCTTGGTGTCTCTGTCGGCATCGACATAGGGGTAAGGATGAGGCGAGTCGCTGCCTGGCGGGATGCGGTATTCGACCCACAGCACTTTGGTGAGATCGCTCTTGAGTCGGCCGACCACCATCATGCCATTCTTGTACTGCAGAGAACAGCGCTCTTTCTATCAATATGTTAGTATACATGACAGTTACGGCAAGACGGTGTATTCACCATAGTCATGACTGCTGCTGTCACGTTTGGGTCGAGGCTTGATTGGCAGTTGGTTGTTGTGATAGTATTAGAACTCGGCCACCGGAGGGTCCGAAGTGACGCTTTGAAAAGATGATGGAGAGAGTTGGTGGAAGGATGGTGGAGTCAGAGCGTTTTATATAGCAGGAGAGGTCCTTGCCTACTTGCCAACGGGATATCGTCTCTCACCTTGAGGCCAAATTTGACCCGGAAAGTAATAGCACACTTACCTTGATCACAAGCAAAAGGAGCAGCAGTGCTAGCGGGACCGCTATATCGGGTACGCAGGTGAAGGTGAGTTCTCAATGTATACTTTGGCTATCGAGATCTTCTACATCGGAAACCTTGTGGGCTGAATGAAGCTGCCGAAAAAAACGGGATTCTATTGCAAATTCTTAACCTTGATATCGAGAGCATCTTGGTACTTGCCTGGTATGTATTACATAAGGGAAGGTAAACCCGAAAACCATCTCATGGTGCCACTTATGGTGATGTTTTGTGCATGCCACAATGCAGCCGCGATGCAAGCACTGAAATCCGTAGCACTAATCGGTGGCACTGAGTACTAAGTAGGTACATCGGGTACCGAGTTGAGAATGACGAGCCTCCAGCTAAGCACTAGGCTCTCGATTATATACTCAAATGCGCGATAGAGAACCGCGACGGTTGTGGCTTGTACCGAGACTAGTAAGAATTCGGTAAGTAGCACACACTCAACCTCAATTAGAACTCTATGCACGAAGCACAAACTACCTTGAGTGAGTGAGTCCGACTGATTAGCACCGTTCATGGCTCCGGCTGAAACACTCAGGATCATATAAGAGAGCGGAAATGGGCAAGCGGCATTAAGAGATTGGATGTTTGATTGGTACTGGCTACGTACGTATGGTGCTGAGAAGCATCCATGGAACCACTCTCATCGATGATCGAAGAGAGAACGAGTAGGCCACAATACCATGAAGTATTGAGCGAATGGCGTGCAAGAAGAAGATAAGAAGCACCACCACCGATGTAGATCTTGGCTTCATTGTTATCGAGTCGTTTTTGGACGAAAAGGTTCACTTACATCTCACGCTTGATCGGCCGATGTTCGAAGTTGACGGAAGAAGGACAAGGCGCAAAATGAAGTGTCGTTAGCGGCCTTGGAAACTGACATACGATTTCTGCCACTGATCGGATCTCGGGCCCAAAATGTCGACAGCGAAGCTGATTTACAACGAGACACACTCAAATTTAAGTGTCTAGGTGCCCCGACGTCATCGTACACCGACTTCGTGCTACAATACCCAGTTGCATCAGTCTTCAGGCCAGCCGCACTGAATTACAAGACCTAACAATCTGCCAGACCTCGACTCAGTCACAATGATCCACCCAAGTCAACCTGGTAAAAGGTAGTTCCTCAAGAAAAAGCCTAAAATGTCTTCTTGCAAAATCATGTTCAATGCGTATCGCACGTTACATTTCCAGGCCCCACTTCCCCATTTCATACTGGATCCATGCGATGGTGCAGGACTGTACTAAGGACATGTTGCTTAGTGACGATACTTAGAATATCTGGAAGCGATCATTAGATACACACCACAGATACTATGTACATTCTGACATCGAGAGCCTGGAAGAGCAGTCCAACATTGATAAGCGCTGCAATGCAGAGGCTGTCCTTGTCGCCCGAAGGATGACTCATAGGTACAGGGGTGATAGCCCTGCCTGACGGAAATCGCTTTCGGATATTTGATATCACTCGATTCACTGGTTCAGAGGACGGAGGTCATTACACTTTTAGTGAGACAGCTTGCGGATGACAGGTAGTGACTTCCCGCGTCGCACGGACGATGACTTTACAGCTACCATAATTGACAGGGCTACCATGTTGGAGTAGCATAATGTCCATAAAAGCAGTACCATGTTCATGTTCTGAATCGAGCAACATCATTGAAGGTGCGGTTTGTACTACATTGAGTCGAGGTGGGAAGTTTTGGTGTAGACATGGAATAAAAGCGAAGAGGCAATTTCTGAGACAAGTTCGAGTTCACTTTCACCTTATTATTGCCCCACGGACCCGTACCCTTGGGTCTTTTCTCTCACCTTGTGCTCTCAAAAGCTCTTCACTCTTCGCAAAATTCGCGTGGGCAGCTCCGCTAGTCTCCTCCACCGCCCTCAATCACCTCACACACACGTGTACTTAAAGCAGTAAGGCATATAGACGTTCAGTCGTCTACTTAAACTCGCTCAGTCTTGCTCATTGAAGCTGTTCGCAGATATCTCCTTCCTTGATTCGACAAACCACCCACCTCGTCCGCTTGGCGACCTCACGTGCTTTCACCTCTGGCGCAGCGACGGTTTCTCAATCATCATCATCCGGTCTCCAAAGAACTATGGACGACGACGAAGAATACGAACAACACGTTCGAAACGGCTCGGTGCTACGAGTGAGGACTTGGAATGGAGACTTTAATGTGCTCCGGAACGGCCACCGTGCTGCATTCGAACGCAGTCGCAAAGCCGCGCAGAATTGTCATAAAGCAATCAAGGACGTGACACAGAGTCTCACGATGCTGCTCAGACAAAGCACTCTGCAGGTTCAAGAGATCACAGGAACTGTCAGTAACGTTCCAAAAATAAACAAACAGGGTCGCTGACTTGCAACATCAGCTTGAAGTGTTCACTTTCGCGACGTTGCCATCCTCAGAAGACTTCGCGGAACTCACCAGAACCGGATGCGCTCAGCCTACAGTGCAAGACGGAGAGGTTACATGGAGATACGAGGCCCTACACAGCACCATGGCGCCTCTCGAAGCAGCGCTCGCGCCACTTGCCAAAGTACTGCTTGGCCTGAACGGTGTTATCTCTAGAAAGGGCAGAGACTACGACGCCACATGTTCTCCACAACAGAACCTCGACATCGCGTCTGCTGACGCGAGTAATCAATTCGACTGTATAGCATCTATATTGATAGATCAACTGCAGCCCGCCGTGCAGAATATCGACGACGTCTTCAAGAGCATTGCGGTACAGCGCGAGACCGTGGACGACATCGTACGCGAACGATATGAGGCGTCTGATGCAGAGGGCAAGGCCAGATATGTCGATGAGGCTTGGACGCACGCAAAGGAGGTATGGGGGCTCCCAGAATTCGACACTACATGGCAGGCAAAGCAGCTGCGCATGCTACACATCTTGTGGAAGTATCACCTTGTCCTGCCGATGTTGGGGATCCGCTCTGATACCACGAAAGCCATCCGGCGTATGAAGAAGCAACTACCTCAAATGCTGCTTGCAACTACCAGAGGACACATGATTTGGTAATACTGTATACATACGAATACAAAGGAGGGACGGCGTCTGGTTGAAGTCATCGGCTGCTTCATGTATTAGAGAGGAATATCCACCGGGCTATCGCTCGCGACGTCCTGAGCTGGATCACCAGCAAGTCGCTAAAAGTCAGCTAGCAATCACTGTAAAACCCTTGTTCCCGCCTCCATTCATCCCCGCAGTCCTTATTCCTTCCCTCACGCCGATCCTCAACCTGGCCCGACTGTCCAGCTATTTGTGTCACCATAAGCCTCACCCTCATCTCACGCCAAGCTTCACGGACATACTTAACCGTCATCTGAGCTAAGCTAAGCTGCTTACTGTGGCCCTCGCCGCTGCAGGGCGTTTTGCGAGTGCTGACCAGCAACGTCTTCTCGAATGAAGTCAAAGTCTGGAGCGAAAAGTCACACAGCCGACGAATATCAGTAAGACGGCCTTGTGTGCACGCATATAGCTTTGCTTGGGAGATGATGTGAGCCGAAGTTGCGGAAGGCCGCTCTTCCATCGCCGAAGGATTCCAATCAAGGGAACGAAAGAATTCATGCTACCAACGAAAGGATTCATACCAGGAACAAAGGAATTCATTCTAGAAAGCTCTCAATCATTCTTCGCGCGCGGACAACAAATTACCGATATTGCGAAAGAAAGCTTGGCCTTCGTAACGCAG
>AJMS01010040.1:0-12734 GCA_000263175.2 Phaeosphaeriaceae sp. UM 1110
CGGCTATTTTCTCCCTCCGCAATTTCTGCTCTTTCAGTTCTCGAATCCTCTGCGCAACTTCATTGTCCTCATTTTCCAGCTCTTGCAATATCTTGTTTTGTTTCTCCGCTTCTGGGTCGACCATTTTCTCTTGTATTGGTGGCACTTTATCGTCTTTTGCTGGAACCTCAGATTTCGATTGGTGTTCGTGATTGGATGCAGATGCGCGATTCTTTTTGCTCTTCCGCGACGGGCTGCCCGAGTGCTTCAAGGATGATCCGCGCTCAGGAATTATACCGGGTGAGGAGGGGCTGTCGCTAATGGGACCATCTACCAAGTTGATGCGTAGTCGGCGAGGGCTGCCACTGCGGTCGGGAAACCGCTGCGCAAAGCGAGACGACTCGCCCTGGAACGGCTTGTTCTCGTCTCTCGACGTCGGCTCTTCTTTGATCGTGTCCTCGTAGGAGAACAGCTGGACACTGGCTTTTCGCGGCGAGTCATGCGATGAAACATCCTCGGCACCGTGCGTCGTGTGCCGTTTGCGCTCTGTCTCCTTCATTCTTAATCGCTCGCGGGAGCTCATGTACATGAGGCTCTTGTGGCCTTTTGTGCTTCTCTTACTCTCCGCAGACGATCTCGCGCTGCCGCCGGAGGGCTTGGGGGCGCCTGCCTCGATACTGATATTGCCAAAGCTGTTCGCCGAGTGGTTCGAGTGCGTCGAGTGCAGTGAGACGGAGCTGGCGCTGTTCTGTCCGATATAGCTGCCGAGCGAGTGTGCCTTGGACTTCTTCTTGGGCGCGGTAAGCGATGAGTAGCCCGAGGGTGGCTTGGAGGTGCGCACAACGGGCGGCTCGCACGCGTCGTCGGGGAATGTGTCGTTTTGCTCTCTCAGCGAAGCGTCGTAGGCAGAGTGGTCGGCCGAGCTGCCATCGTGTCCACCAAAGGAATTGCGCCCCGAGTGAAGGCTGGCCTGTGCCGAAGACGAAGGAGCGTTGTTGTAGCCGACTAGCAGATTCTCGAAATGGTCATGCGCGGGTATGGATATGGCCGACAGCTGGTCGATGAGGTTCGAGATGACAGCGGGAGATGCGGCCTGGGTGTGCACGTAGTTGGGCGAGCGCTTCTTGGAGCGGGCATGGACGTCTGCGGAATGCGATTTCTTGATGGCAGAGGGCGGCGAGGCTTGCCGGCGTCGAGGCTTCGAAGTTTGGTTCGGTGGAGCGTCTAGGGCGTCGGATCGCACTGTAGGGACGGGCGGGCGTTGCTGCGTCTGGACGTCCATGGCAGGCCTTCATGCAGCACGAGGCTATAGCGTGTCCGTTAAGATGTCACTCTCCTGCAGGCGATCTGCGATGAATTGATTAGTGCGACATGCGGGTGATGGTGCAGAACAGATGCAGGTCGTGCAGCCCTGCACACATGCGTCGCCCAAGCAAGATAAACAACAGAAAGATACAACAGACGCGCAACGCGGCGAGCAAAGTGCAGAGGAGCGAAAAAGGTTCGAGGTTTAATTAACAATGGGTTGTTCTCGGATCAATCACGCACTTGGGTCTGCGCATCCCTGAGTTAGGCATGCACGTGCGCCGCCGCTTCCTTCCTCTCCACGGGAACAGGCGTCCTCCTTTTAGCGACTACCAATAGGCTGCGAGACCCTGTTCTTCGTACCCATTCGTGCCATTGTAGTGCTGCTGCTATCTTGTTTCATGCATGGAACCTTACTCAAGCCTCTGCTCTCGTCTTCTTCCACTCCACTCGTTCTCGGCTGCCTCGGCCATTAACCTTAATGTTCCAGCTGTGGCCTCATCAGCTGGCCCCCGTGACTAGCTTTCGTATCTGTGTAGACATCACCTTGCGCGTGTCAAGGCCCCCATGGCGTACCACAGTTTGGATCTTCAGCTTGGATCCTTTCGGAACATTGGCTTTCGCAGCACGGCCGGATCTGCTCAACGGCGCACAGATCGAGACATTGCCAGAGCTTTTTGATGCACTCCGCTCGCTTCAACACACCCTGGATCGATGCCAAACGCAATCTTGTACACGCTCTGGTACCCAGTCAGAGTGCAGCTGCTCGTACGCGCTTTTGAGTCATGCCACTCCAGATGCATAAGAATGTCAAATGCGCATGAAGCTGCTCCAAAGATAGCAGAACGCATGACAGCACAAGTAGTCGCCAGCCTCACAACTCGCGTCATGTTCTTCTCGCAGCACCTCCTATCACGCCCGGCGACATGACGATCTTCCCGACGATGTTTTGTTTTGTTCATCTTGTCTTCTCATAATACATGGTACTCGCATTTGACAGCTGTGCCAGCAAAGCATGGGTGTCGCAAGCGAAGTCGCACAAAGCTCTGGACCAGGCGCGCGGACAGGAAAATTCAAAAATGCAGACACCACCACTCTATAGTCATGCTAATGGAACAAGTACAGGGAAGGGAATTTCGGTGGATTGCGATGTAGTCGAAGCCTAGGAGATGGCGATCCTAACCAGGAGTTCTGCTTATCCTAAAACGTTCACCTGCAGCACAACAGGTTCGCGGCTGGTGGTTGCATACACGGGCTACGTCATCGTCACGACATCAACACTACCAGACACCCGTCCCTTTCCCTACTGTAGTCTCCACATTCACATGACCATGAGCAGTTAAACATCATAAATTATAGCTTGGCCTTTCGAACTGACTATCTCGTCAAGCATAACAAATCACCACCACAACTATGTCGCTCACATCTCTTCTGGCACCCTTCACTGTGCCATTGGCTTCAATCCTCGCGATCCCCATGCTATCATCATGGTCAACATCTCTCAATCTTGTCTTCCTCTCCCTTGCCTGGACGACAATCGCAGCGACATACTCCCCGCTGCAATTGGAAGCCTTTGCGCCTCTCTTTATCCGGCTTACTCTCTACATCTTCCCCTCGCTTGTATTCCTGCTCTTCGATGTTGGTGTACCATCTTTATCGGCTGAATTCAAGTCGCAAGGCGAGATGGGTATCCCAACACGCCAGAAAGGCGGAAAGAGGAAGATGTGGAGAGTAGTTGGATGGAGCTGTCTGAACGTCATCTTGGCTGTGGCCCTCCAGGCTGGAATCGAGTTTCTGGTCACAGACGTGTTCAGGATGAGGAGTTTGTTGCAGATCAAGGGGAGCAAGTGGGGATTGAATCATCTGCCATATCCGTGGATCATGATCAAGCATGCGTTAATGGGACTTGTTGCGAGGAATGTGAGTACACAATTTATTCCCTTCCATGGTGGTAACTTAGCAGTTACTTATAAACCTGCTAACAAGTTCAGGTCCTCCAATACTATATCCACACACACATCCTCCACTCCCCCTCTGGCGGCCCCCTCGCCTCCCTCCACCAATCCTGGCACCACTCCATCCGCATCCCCTACTCCTTCGTCGCCTGCTACGACCACCCCCTCCCCTACCTCCTCCACCGCTTCCTCCCCCTCTACCTCCCCGCCATCGCTCTGCGGATGCACATCCTAACCTATCTCTTCCTCACTGTGCTCTTCAGCCTCGAAGAAACATTCGTGTATTCGGGGTACTCCATCCTGCCATCCACCATTATGTTGAAAGGAATGGCGAGACGATGCGATGCGCATATGATGAGCGAGGGAGAGGGGAATTTTGGACCACTTGGTGTATTGGATTGGGTGCATGATACGACGCTGGGGAAGGATGTGGTGGATGATTTGAGGGCGGAGTGTGAGAAACATCACGTGGAGGAGAGGGCGGGGAGGGCGGTTGAGGGGGCGGGTAATGCGGCAGGTGGGATCGCCGATAAGTTGAAAATTAAGGCGGGTGGGAAGGGCAGGAGGAGGAAGTGAGGAATGGATAATGTGATGGAGATGGATTGCTACGTGAGAGGACGGTTGTAATGTTAGGACTAGTAAACGTTCGTGGTAGTGGTGTCTCGGGAGTTTCCTGTTTGTGTTTACATGACAAGATGAATATGGGACGCCGGGAAATCACATTTCGAGATCGTATGGGTCGGATTAAATGGACTCCACATGTAATGATGGACTCGATTCGTGATGTCTGGGTGCGCGCATGTTAGCACAGGAAGGCTCCAAATATCCGCAGAAGCGCGTCTGATGACGTCAAAGGGCAGCGTGAAGATGAACAAGGCTCTAGGAGGGCCGTGGGTGTTCGCTGGTGTCCGTACCGATGCCTCGTGAGTACCATATTAATCGCGCGTAGGACACAGGTGTGGTGGTGGCGGTTTCGAGATAGACGTGGTATGACAAAATCTAGAGCGTTTCTCTATTTCGCGTATCAGTATTCCATTATATCGCCTTCAAACTCCATGACATCACGCAAGCGAGGACCAAGTAATTCACTTTCGGACCGTTTCGGATTCGCTTGCTCGTTACAAGCCTTATAGTAAATGCAGACCGGTACCATCCATGAAGAAAAAAATTGGCTGCCGTGCCGACGCTGTTCATGGACTGCTGTTGCGGCTCGACATGCCGAAGTCATCTTTCATCCCATGCACTGAACGCCAAATGCCCGTCGTAACCCGTCGCTTAAAACACCATCTGGTGTGGCCTGTCTGAGCTGCGGAGGCTGAAGCTGGCGCTGAGGTAGTCGGCGAGGTGGGCCTCCTTCTTGATGGTGGCCAGAAGCGCCTTGTCGACGGACTTCTGGTCCTCAATGCGGTCCTTCGAGGTCTCCTTCTTCTAGTCACTGGTATTAGTTTCGGGCGCATACACGAGCGAAAGCTGTACATACCTCGGGCTTCTCGCCCTGCTTGAAGAACGAATCCTCACCAGGCTTGTGGGCAGCCTTGTCCTTGGTGAAGTAGCCGTCCTCGCTGACCTTGTCCAAGACCTTGGAGTCAATGCCCTTCAGGTCAACGGTGGTGGAGGTAGCGATGACATATCGGGCGTTTACCCTTCGCAGAGGAACGCCGTTGACTTTGAAGGGACCGGTGACGAGGAGGACACCCTGGGGGAGGTGCTTGAGGAGGACGACACGCTTGCCGCGGAAGCGACCAGCGAGGAGGATGACGACGGTACCGGGCTGGAGAGAGGCTCGGGGCTTCGCAGGACGGACGGACTTGCGGGCCTTGAATCGCAATTAGCAGAGCTCTCGAGGCAGCATTCCCAGCCCCTGCACGACTGATCATTCCCAGCTGCGCATCACAATTGCATCCGTGGTGCAGACGTGACGATATCCAGTCCACATGATCCTCCTCTTGGTGGTGCATCGACGTCGAATTTCGTGTAGGTGGACATACCTTCTTGGGGACAGCAACGTCCTCAGCCGGGTAGTACTTGCTCGCCTTCTGCGGCTTCTGTTCCTCGTTTTTGCCGGCCATTTCGAATTGTGGTTGTCGTTTGTGCCCGTTGTCGTCGATGGAGTTCCTGGGTTGAATTTCGCCTAACAGTGTGTCTGCCAAGAAGGCGCTAGTCGGTCGTCGGTCGTGGCTGCGTTGTGAGCGGACCGACCTTTTTCCGATCTGATATCCCTCCCCATTACCGCATCGCGGCCGCCGCCAAACATTCGAGCTAAGCCAGGCAGCTCACATCACCACGTTGAAGCACGACAGCAATCCTTACCAACCCCCACCAACTACCCGCCATGTCGATCCAGCCGCTCATAACGTTCAAGGCTGGCCAGTGTGAGCTTACTGTGAATGCTGCCTCCCCTCTACATCCAGCCTGCGACCACCACTAACAAACACAGCGTGAGTCCGACACACAGCAAAAGGTCAAGCCCACTCGGACACCAGGTTTCGTCTACCTCTACCAGGGCGAAGATGGTCCGTCGCACTCCCGGCACATTCTACTCTGTACTCACCAGCTCCAGAGTTCGTTCACTTCTGCTGGCGGCCGCGGGACAGGTCACTTGAGCAGTCCGAGCTTGACCTCATCATGATTCCCGGCGACGGCGCCTTCATCCCATACACCGGCTCCGAATCCGTCGAAAACTCCGAGAACATCAAGTCGCCTACAGATGGCCGCATCTTCGTCCTCAAGTTCAACTCCAGTTCACAGCGCTACCTCTTCTGGTTACAGTCCAAATCACAGCATCCCCGCGGCGATGCCAGCTGGTTCAGCGAGCGCGATCTCAAGATCGGACAGATAGTCGACCTTCTCCTTAACGGGGAGGAGATTGATGTGCAAAGCGAGCTGGCCAACATCCAGAACCCTGCTTCCGGCGGTGATGAAGACGAGACTATGGAAGACGTCGAGGGGGCAGACCACTCCACGAACCGAAACCGCCACGATAGTACCGGGGGCGCGGGCGCTGGTGCGACAGGCGGTGATGTCCGAGAAGAAGGCTCAGGTTCTCGAGAGGGAGGTGCTGATGGCGGCCGAGCGTAGGTTCTGTCCTTTTGTACCGTGAACAGCGTCGTGGCGCGGTCAACATTCCGGCAAGGTGCCGCACGGTTATCCAAATCATTTACGGAAGCACCGCAACAGATCTTAGGGAAATCTGTTCCGGTGAGGCGTTCAGGAAAGACATCATGAGCTCCAAGGCTCGCTGTAACAATAAACAAAATATGCACTTATGCTACGTCTTCCGTCTGCCCGCCACGACGCTTGTTCTTTTTATTCTGTCATCATTTTCATCTGGATATCATACTAACTGTGTTGCAGAGCGGCCTCCAGCAACGACGTCTCGTCTATCGTTCAAAACTTCATGAACTCTTTGCAAGGTGGCAACCTCGGTGCCGGCGGCAGCTCTTCGCAACAGGGCAGCGACCCTTTTACGACTCTACTCGATCTTCTCTGGCCTTCGCACACCATCTCCACCGTTGACAAAGCTTCACCAGAAGTTATTGATGCACTCTGTGCGCAACTACCAATGACGCCATTCCTTCTCGAGGCCGAGGTGGAGGACGTTGATCAGATCGACCCGAACTCAGAAACTGCCCGGATGGCTATGCAGACTCTGGACCAATCCGAGAAAGTGGAGGTGCTGAAGCGCATCCTCAGAGCTCCCCAACTCAGGGCTGCATTGGGCAGTTTGACGGAGGCCCTCAAGACTGGCGCGCTCCCAACCGTTGCTCAAGGCTTGAAGATCGATGTAGAGAACGGCGGCTACATGCGTGGTGGAGCTATGCCATTGGGCGGCGGAGAGGCGGTCAAGGCGTTCCTAGAAGGTGTCAAGAAGACCGTGGAGAAGGAGGATGGGGATGACGATGACGAGATGGACACGAATTAGACGTCCGACATGACACGACATTGCTATTACGACAAGCTTCCATTCGAGCTAGCAGCGGTTCCGAGGCATGAGTAATGTACATGATACGAAATGAAAACATGGCAACGACCATGATGTTCGCGTCCCATGGCGTCTTTTCTGTTCACTCTGTGACTTGCTGAAAGTCAACCAGGCGTGTGCTGAGCCAAAGTGTTCCCCGCGCCCGTCTACCGAATTTGCTGCTTGTGATACACTCTACATCCCCTTCACACGCATCCACTTCCCTTCCTATCCCCTCAACTGACCCATCCTGCTCCCTGATCCCCATCAACAAAAACATTCAACTTCCCCTCCCTCTCCCTCTCCTTCTCCCTTACACCCTTATACCCCTGCTTCTCCTTCAGATACTCCACCCCACTCAATTTCTCCACATCCTCCACTTTACCCAAAGGATGGTCATTTTTATACCACTGCATCGACCTCTTGACCCTGTGCTCCCACTCTGGTAAAAGAAAGCAGTCGATACATGGGTGGTTGGAACGTGGGAGGTTGTGCGGGAAGTAGTAGGGGCAGAAGTTGGGCTCGACTTTAGTTTCTTCGGTCGTGGAGTTGGACTGTCCGGAGGGATTGAAGATCGAGGAAGAGTTCGTTAGGGTTGGTGCCCGCGCTGGTGCTGATGACGGTGCGGGCGCGGTGGAGCTCCTATATGAGGGAGTGGGCGAAAGCGGACTAATGTAAGGGCGCTCGGGAGAAGATCCTGAGTGATTGTGGAGTAGTGATCCGGGTGCCTGAGGTGCCTCGATGCTGGGTCGAGGTGTGGTTGGTGAACGTGAATGAGCTGGAGCCGATTCACGGTGCATGAGAGGAGCAACGAGCGTAGAGGCGCTCGAAATGGAGCGCATAATGCCGTTGTTGTCATAGACTTGTGGGATCTGGCGCCCGGTCTCGATCGCGTGTGGACATGCTGTGGTGCATATGGTCTTGGTGTGCTCACAAGCGTAGATTTGGATCAACTTCTTGCACATCGTGTGTTGGGGTTGTTGCTGGATGTCGGAGTTGTCTGTGTGAGAGCCAGCGAGTGTGCACAAGAAAGATAGACGTGGTCGCGCAGCAAACGCTCGAGTGCGTTGCCATGGCAAACGAGGTCGCATTCACTTCTCGACCACGCAGGCTCTCTTTGCCTGCGAACAGATGCATCGTTTGTTGAGGGCGGTTTGACTAGGAGTACTGCAAAGTATGAAAGTTATTTCAAAATCTTCCAAAAACAGCAGTGAGGTACTACATGATATTGCATATTTTCGGCGTACTTGCACGATATATAAGATATATATTGCACGCTGGCACATAGCTAAAGCGTGATAAGACGGCCTGCGCAGTGCATCACCAGATACTGGGTAGCTCCTTCGGGTCAATGGACTGTTTTGGGTCAACTTTCGTATTTTTGATTATATCAAAAATCGGAGGACTACATGCAATCCCGCAACACATCCTCTACGCCATAACCACCATCTACAAACTCCAGACTCTTCGGCTTTTCGGCCCAATCTAGTAGCTCCTTCCGAAAAGAATCCATTGCTTCGCGGGAGTTGCGCAGTCAGGGTTGATGCACTTTGTCTTGCCCTCCTCAATGCCGGCGGGCTGCTCGAAGGGAATGCACAAACTCTTCGCACCCATGGCGGGGGCTTGTTTGTCTTCCGCGACACCATCACCAAGCGCTGTTCGCGCGCTCTTGGCCTTGACCTCGTCCTCACATTTCTCACCTTCACAGTGGGGCACGAGCACAACGTTCTTGCCGTTCAGCGTAGGAACGAAGTCGTCCCAGCTTGTGAGCTGGATGCGGTGTTCGCGGTATTGCTTGTCGGCGCGCTCGAACATCTCGTTCTGAATCTTCTCAAGAAGTTGAGGAACCTCCTTGACCAGGTCGTCGACGTTGATTGTGCCACGTGCCGCATCCTTATCGGCGACATCACGGCGCGATGTTGTGACCACGCCCTTCTCAGCGTCCTTGGGACCAAACTCGATTCGAAGAGGAATACCCTTCATTTCCCAGTCGTTGAACTTCCAGCCAGGAGAATATCCTTCGCGGTAGTCGGTCTCCACTCGCACTCCAGCGTCGGTCAGGTCGTCGGCGATCTTCTTGACTTTACTGTAGAGGCTCTCTTTGTCTTCAGCGCTCATCCTTGAACTCTGTTAGCAAGATTTTGTCGTGAAACGTATGATGACTCACTTTGCGTTAACACCAACGGGGATAACTACGACCTGGACCTCGGCGACCCTAGGAGGGATAACCAATCCGCGGTTATCTCCGTGGGTCAGAATCATGACACCGATGGAACGGGTGGTGAGTCCCCAGGAGTTCTGCCACACATGAACGTGCTCCGACTTGCCAGCCTCCTTTGCGTTGGGGTCCTCAACGGTAATGTTGAACATTTTGGAGAAATGCTGGCCAAGGCAATGAGAGGTAGCGGCCTGGATACCACGACCAGTGGCGGGGATGAAACCTTCGATAGTGGTGGTGTAGTCTGCTCCGGGGAATTTCTCGTTGACGGTCTTGGTACCCTTGACTACAGGAACAGCGAGCAGATTTTGGTACACGTCAGAGTACCAGTCCAAGATCTGAAGAACCTCGTCACTCGCCTCTTTTTGAGTAAGATGTGCAGTGTGACCTTCTTGCCACAAGAACTCGCGAGATCGAATGAAAGGCATGGGGTCTGCAGGTGGTTAGAGCAACGAAGGTAGTAGTGGCAAAGGAATACTCACGCTTGAACTCCCATCGAACCACGTTGTTCCACTGGTTCAGCTTGAGAGGCAGATCGCGATGCGACTGGATCTTGCGAGCGAAGTAGGGATACATGGCAGTCTCTGAGGTGGGACGAACAGCGACAGGCTTCTCCAGGTCGGACTTTCCACCTTTTGTGACCCATGCGACCTCGGCCGCGAAACCCTCAACATGCTCCTTCTCTCGCTCGAGGTTGTCTGCGCTGATAAAGATGGGGAAGTAGGCGTTGCGAACTCTGAGGGTCTTGATCTGGTTGTCAAACCAGGCTTTGATCGATTCCCAGATGGCGTACGAAGAGGGCTCGAGGATGTAGCTGTTTCTATATTAGTTTCCATGAACACCTTGGAGGGTGACGGTGCGCATACCAGCCAGCAACCTGCGATGGTCAGCCATAAGTCACTCATAGTTTTGAAAGGGAGCGTACATCGTAGTAGGAGATCATCTGTCCCTTTGTGATGACCTGCTGGTACCATTCACCCAAGTCATCCTCTTTCGCGACATCAATACCAATGAGCGCAGCGCCCTCAATCTATAGCGCCGTCAATATCGGGTCGGCATAACACAGCGCCATGGTCTGCGCGTGAGGTTCCCGACCTTCTTTTTCTGCTGCTGAGGCTTCTTGGCGGCCTTCTGAGGGTTTCCGTCCTTCTTCTTCTTAGTCTCGGAGATCTTGAGATCCTTCATCTGGCCATCGGCGGCGCTGGCTTCGGCCATTTTGCGTTGTGTGAAGGGTGCGAGTCTTGGTAGTATCTGAATGGCAAGGAAGAGGATTGTCAGCACAAGAATGATGTTTCCGAATAGGAAAAGAGGAGTGTAGCGGTCGGCGCGTCACAGTGTTGCCGTGACAGTGGCAGTGTCAAATAGTGCCATTGCTTAATCTTGGGAAGCATTTTGGTGGGGTAGCGGGGCAGTGGGATTATAGCAAAAGCATACCTGAATAGCAAGGGGCTGGACGAGTCACAGCGAGGAGTCAGCTCTTTGCTGCGGTCAATTGCTGTGCAATGCAACAGGCAAGAAGACGTCTCAGCCGTGGTTGCAAGGTATGTAAACAGTCACAGACAAGAAGGGCGCTCGCAGCTCGCGTGGGTAGCACTAGTGATAGTAGTGGTAGCGGCAGGGGTTCAGGTCGGAGAGTCGGAGGCAGGGGCCACCAGCCGCAGCTTCCTCAGATTTTCTGAGAGGCAGCACATAATCAACAACAACCCCACTACCCCCACCCACACCTCGCAACAGCACGATGGCAGGCATATTCGAGCAGTCTCGTGGCGGAGGAACTTTGTGTAGGCTTGTGAACAGCACTATGGCAAATATAATCGTAGCTAACACGCACAGTTTTGGGCGGAGAGAAGATTAGCGGGCAGGACATACGCGACCAAAATGTCCTTGCGACACAGGCTATCTCGAATGTCGTCAAGTCGTCTTTTGGTCCCTCGGGACTCGACAAGATGATGGTGGACGATATTGGCGACGTGACTGTCACCAACGACGGCGCTACCATTCTATCGCTCCTCGACATCGAACACCCCGCCGGCAAGATCCTCGTAGACCTAGCTCAGCAGCAGGACAAGGAGGTCGGCGATGGCACTACATCGGTTGTCATCATCGCCGCCGAGCTGCTGCGGAGGGCAAACGAGCTCATGAAGAACAAGATCCACCCCACCACAATCATCACAGGCTACAGGCTGGCACTGCGCGAGGCCGTCAAGTACATGAACGAGAACATCAGCACAAAGGTCGACGCCCTCGGCCGCGACTCGCTCCTCAACATCGCAAAGACGTCCATGTCCAGCAAGATCATCGGCTCCGACTCCGACTTCTTCGCCAACATGGTCGTCGACGCCATGCAGTCCGTCAAGATGACCAACAACAAGAATGAGATCAAATACCCCGTCAAGGCGGTGAACATCCTCAAGGCACACGGTCAGAGCGCCACCCAGTCGCAACTCGTCAAGGGCTACGCTCTCAACTGCACAGTCGCTTCGCAAGCTATGAAGACGCGCATAAAGGACGCCAAGATTGCTGTTTTGGATATCAACCTACAGAAAGAGCGCATGAAGCTGGGCGTACACATCACAATCGACGATCCAGAGCAGCTCGAGAAGATTCGGGAGAGAGAGGCTGGCATTGTCACAGAGCGCATCGAGATGATTCTGAAGGCTGGTGCCAACGTTGTCCTGACCACCAAGGGCATTGATGATCTCTGCTTAAAACACTTCATCGAGAAGGGCGCTATGGCTGTCCGACGTTGCAAGAAGGAGGATTTGCGGAGGATAGCAAAGGCCACAGGTGCTACCATGGTCAGCACCCTGTCGGATTTGAACGGCGACGAGAAGTTCGAGGCCTCGAGTCTTGGTCAGGCAGAGGAAGTGTCTCAGGAGCGCATCTCGGACGACGAGTGTATCCTCGTGAAGGGCACCAAGGCTTTCTCGTCGGCTTCTATCATTCTGCGCGGAGCAAATGACTACGCGCTGGATGAGATGGAGCGCTCCGTCCACGACTCACTCTCGGCTGTGAAGCGAACATTGGAAAGCGGACGTATCGTTCCAGGTGGAGGTGCCGTGGAGACTGCGCTGCACATCTACCTCGAGGAGTGGGCAACATCAGTCGTAAGTCAAGTTCGCTATTCAGAAACTATATCAGATGCTGATTTCATATCAGGGCTCTCGCGAGCAACTAGCGATAGCCGCATTTGCTCAGTCCTTGCTGGCCATCCCCAAAACACTCGCCATCAACGCAGCCAAGGATGCCACAGAACTCGTCGCCAACCTCCGATCACGACACGCATTGTCACAGCGTACCGTTAATCCCTCTGACC
>AJMS01010039.1:0-12725 GCA_000263175.2 Phaeosphaeriaceae sp. UM 1110
CGTTCTGGAGCGGCTGGTGTGTTGGGGTTGGTGCATCAGAGACGTGCTCGATTCGCTCGATTTCACCCTTCTCCATCGAAGAACGGTCATGCTCCCCACTGTGAACTTCTGGCGCAGCCATGGTGGTTGGGACTAGCAACGTGAACAAACTTGGGGAAACTAGAATTACCTGAAGGTCGCCTCGAACGTGTGTACAGTCTAGGGCCGGTAATTGTACATGTGCACAACTTGCGCTAGAGGTAAGTGGACATCCATCTCCGCAACCCAGACGCGACCACTTCTAGACCAAGTTCTGCCGTCTTCCGGATACCCCGGACCCAAGTGACCAAGGTTCAGCTTGCTCAAAATCTGGGGTCAGTGAACCTGGATGTGGGTATCCGCAAAAGTGAGGGAATATTACTGCGCTTGTCCCAGAAGAGCCATGTACAACACAGGGGCGTCGATCAAATTGCATAGGATATACTGTTCCGAGCACTTGGCTCACGATTATATCTGCATGATTGGTTCGCATTTGCAGCCGAGAATGACTAGTGTTTTGCGGGAATATCATTCTTATGGGATTGCTCGCTTTACCAAGGATTGCCATGATTTCTGGACGTCGTAGAGTGCTAATTACATCCGTGCGTGCCATCATCCCGCAGAACGCCATCCGTAGAGTCACAATCTGGAATCGCTTTTCCAAAAGCGATGAGATCATGTCTATTGCACAGGAAGTTAGTTCTATTGCTGGGATTCCGAGACCTGATCAACTTACCCAGCCATGACTTTGATGCCACTGGTCTTGTAGTCCATGAAATGGTCCGCATCGGGCATGAGCGCGGCTGCGTACTCAGGACTTGTAGAGAATTCCACCCAATCGTCCCATGACTTCACCCAGATTTGGGAACACGCATCGTAGTCCAACACCTCCATACCTAGCTCTTGGAGTTTCTGTTTCATCTCAGGAGATTGGTAAAGCTGAACATATCGCTGAATCTGGACAGCATGAAACTTCTTACAAGCTACAGTCAGGTCCGAATGTACGTGGCTGTAGTGCTTCTGAAAGTGGTCATCGTCCACGTTCGGCAGCTTCTTGAAGAAGAATGATAGCTTGATACATGCTGCAAAGAGTGCTTAGAACATCGAGGAGATTACAATCGGGCTTGGGGGAACTTACGTTGGTAATTCTCCCTGACCTCCCAGCCAAATCGTTCAGGGTGTGTAAACTGGTGCTAATGCTTGTCAATACTCGTATGGTGCTTCATCTTCACACTACTCACATCAACCTTGTTGTGAACCATAATGTTGTACTCCTCGCTGGATTGGCAGTTTGCAAAGATGAAGGGCAAATGGAGATATGGATAGGCTATAATAGCTTGGAAGCTGATCTTGCCTCAGAGGCACGCGAGGGTCTCCAATCAAATTGCCACCGAATGCAGTGAAGACCAAGATCAACATGCGGGGTCTATCTCAGCTTGTAAAGTCTAAAGTAGTGTTCGCGTGCCGTTTATCCTTCGCACCTCACAATAGCGTTTCTGCTAATGTTCTGATACAAAGGAGCACGTATTTTGTGACAGATACATATGAAATGTGACATCCTGTCGTAGCTTACTAAGTCTTTCAAGCGACATCTATGTGACTATAATGCTCTGTAGTACTCCAGGTCGAATTGTCCATACATGGGACGGTGCATCATCAAGTACTGGCCCTTCATATGGATCAAAGAGCAGACTTGCTGGATCAGCTGAGACACCCTGTCTCGATACACAAGATTTCGGCAAAGATTCTGCTGGACAAATCGTGTGTGTTGTCATGTAATTTTATCTAAATATCTAGAAGACTACAACCTGCCTCTTTTCCGCTTTGCCAGCCTCCATATCCGCGACCATCTGAGGCAAATCGTCAATTTTGCGGAACTCGACTTCCGGTTGTATGCTGTATATTTGTTAGCGGATATCTTTGGGACCGGGTTTGGAGATTGTTCATACCAATGCTTTCCTGTAAAGTCCACAGCTTTACTCATCCGCTGAGGAATGCCAGTGCTGTCAGCTTTGACACGGTATCTCCCAGTGGTCAAGTCGAATGTGTTGATGAAGTCGAGGCCTTTAGGCGCGATGCCAATAACCATAAGTAAGCCTCCAGTACGCAAGACATTTGGTGCCCCGGCGTATGCCGCGTTCGAGGCGCTGTAGACTGCCGCTGCATGGCAACCCTTGCCTGTGAGTTTCTTGATCTCCTCAACGTAGTTCTTATTTGTCATGCTGTTAAAAACCGCGTCTGCACCGACTTTCTTTGCCATTTGCAACTGGTTATCGTTGATATCGAGGCCGATTGTCTTGATACCCATCTGTTGCGTGTCAGACCTGTTGCATTTCACTTGTCGTTGAATTTCACTCACAGCCTTTGCATACTGTATGGCGTATTGTCCGAGGCCTCCGCAACCGATGATAGCCAACCAGTCTCCGGCTTTCAGCTCACAACTATCCACAGAGTGGAATGCCGTGATTCCTGCGCAAAACAAAGGCGCAGTTCTCGACATTTCCAGGTTTGTCGGCAGTTTCACTGCGTTCTGCCAGTCCACGACTGCATATTCTTGGAAGAACCCATCCACTGCGAAACCTTGGAGTTGTTGCTTTCCGGTATCGCAGCGCAAGTTGTGGACCATACAGCCGTCACACTCAAAACAGCAACCGATGAAGTAATTGAAGCCAATCGCGTCCCCAACTTTGAACCCTTTATCTTGGATATCGGCGCCAACAGTCTCAATGTAGCCCACACCTTCGTGGCCAAGAGTGACCGTGTGATCAGGACGCATATCGAAAATGAGATCGGAATGACATAGTGAAGCAGACTGGATCTTCACTAGGAATTGGTTTGGTGCGGCTGTGGGCTTAGGTATGTCGTTGATGACAACCTTCTTTTGCTTTCTAACTATTATCAGTTTATCACCTATCAAAAAGTGGGATTTTCTCCGGTACTCACGGGTCCCATTGTCCAGCTTTCATATTGCGTATTGTGATTCGCCCAATGAGATTCAAAAACAAATATGTTTGAGTACTATGTTGGCTTGCGCTGTATAAAGAGCAGGCGTCTGCGTTATTGTGCTATATAAAGGCTCGTTCTACAAACCATCGGTAACGCGACGCGGGGCCCAGACAAGGCCAATACATCCCGTGGAGACATATCTGCTGATATTGGCAGAGCCTATTAGCGGCAAGCGGAAAAGGACGACCGACGTTGTCTTGCCCTGCGCAACGACCGTGGTCGCTTGGATGTGGTAGTGCTGCGGGGTCAGTTAGCCAGGCTGTACTTCTCCAGGTTCTGGGCGAGAGGGTCTCCATCCACAGGAGCCGAATTACGTCACGCTTTTGCTGATGCCCAAACACTATGAACGGTAATTTGAATTAGATGGAATGTGTAGAAAATCTTGCATGGTGGTTATCCAGCCATGTATTCAGCAGTGGTGGTCAAGTCCGTGACTTCCCTTCTATCAAGCTATGAAATTACGAACTTTACTCCTTTTGCAACATTTGCGTTGAACTCCTCCCTCGGTTTATCGAGTCTTGATGATGGCCAAGTCCAATGATAGTGAGGGTAGCCCTCATAGAAATCGAATTGGCAGGGAACCCTACGAGTTGTTAGTATAGCATCTAGCTACAACGTCGACGACTCACTTTGCATCATCCAACTTCTGTTTGAACAGCAGACCATCATCCCTCAAGGTGTCGTGCCCAGCAACAGCGATATATACCTTCTGCAGATCTTTGATGTGAGGGTGTAGTAGCGGCGAGGCATATGGGTCGCTCGGCGGTGCTCCGAATGCATCTTTGGTTGTCAGCGTCTAACATTGTCCACCCCAATTAGTGATCAGATGCATACCCCAAAAAGTCTCCATGGCGCTTGCGGTGTTGATGGTATGCTGATCGTGCTCTTGGTACGACGTGTATTTCGACTTGAGGTCTCCTGGCACAGCTTTCGGGTGTACGGTCGCAGGGACTAGCGCAACAACGCCCACCAGTGCACTTCCAAGGCCTTCATCAACAGCCTTCAGCGCTACGCCAAGAGCTAAACCTGCTCCAGCTGATACACCTGAGGTGAAGATCTTGCCTTCCATGCCCCCAAGCTCTTTTGCATGCTGCAAAGTCCAGCGCAATCCTTTCAGGCAGTCATTGATCAAGCCTGGATGCTTGTTTTGCGGCGCCAGGCCATACTCAATGGATACTACAACAACATTTCCGCCCTTGGAAATGCTTCGAGCAAATGCATCATCTCCATCGAGATCACCCATTGCCCAACCACCGCCATGAAAGTACACGCCAATGGGGCTTCCACCGCTATAGCCTTTGGGCGTGTATATACGAGCCTTCAAACCATCCGTTATGGTTCTGTCTTCGGATTGGACGCTGGGGTCGGGAGGCGGAAACGTGTACTTTGAGACCATCAAGCCTCCGTATCGTGCGAAGCCATCTTGACAAGAAGACAGAGGCCCTTTTAGAAGCATACGCTCGCCCAATTCCTTCTCGAACTAAGACTTGTCAGCATATGCTTTGTTCCGTGCTTCACTCTCGCTGACCTCGACCCAAGGCTGTGCGAATCCTTCCAAAGCCATTGTTCTATGTATCAAAGTGTGTAATTACGTACCGCGATGGTCTATACATCTTCAGGACTCAGTGTTTGCGGCGCTCGCCAATCACGTTATGATCGCATGCTGTGGATATGCGGAGAAGCTGCGCATGTCGGCGCCGGAAGACGTCAGGGGTCTGAGCTCGAAATCTGGGGCAAACGTTTGCCGACTACCCCATCACCTCGGCCTCTTCATCATCCCAGCTCTCGATGCTTATCACGAGTCATGTCGGATTTACGCATGCCTCATCTTTCGTGCTTGAAGTTCTTTCAATGTAATATACCACCATAGCCATAATTTCCAGCAGATATTCTTCATTCAATGGCTTCCAATACACAATTGGACGGCAAACCAGCCTTCGCTCGCATCCCTCCATGGGTCAAAGCGAAACTCCGACCCATCGCCATTGACAAAATCCAGCAAGTCTATGACTGGGTTGAGAACGAATGCATACCTGCCGAGCGCATCTACAAGGCTCAGCTGGCAGCGAGCAAGACAAGATGGGAGACTCCAGCCATCATTCACGACCTACGAAAGAAGGCAAAGGCACAGGGACTGTGGAACTTGTTCCTACCAAACCACTTCGTCGAGAGTCCTGGTCTTACAAACTTGGAATACTCTTGCTGCGCTGAGATCATGGGCAGGGTGTACTGGGCTGCACAGGTAAGAAGTTCATCGCAGCATCCAAAGCAATGATCTGACCTGATTAGACCATGAACTGTCACGCACCCGAAACCGGCAACATCGAACTACTGGCCAAATACTGCACTCCCGAACAGAAGAAGAAATGGCTTCACCCTCTCATGAACGGCGACATGTCTTCGGCATACAGCATGACCGAACCTGACCGAGCTTCCTCGGACGCGACACAAGTTGGCATCAAGATGGAGATCACAGATAAAGAGGTCATCATCAACGGGCGCAAGCTGTATGGAAATTGCAAGTACAACCCGGAGATGCAAATTTTCATCCTGATGGGCTGTTCGGACCCCAACAACTCGAATGCTTGGAACAGGCATACCACACTTGTGGTGCCCGCAAACTCGCCTGGTCTGAAGCAGATCAGGAACTTGACTATCATGGGCTACGACTGGGCTCCTGAAGGCCACGGAGAATACGTCTACGAAAATGTGCGCGTTCCTCGCGAGAACATCATCCTCGGACCAGGTCGAGCCTTTGAGATCGCACAAGGTCGCCTGGGACCTGGGCGCATCCACCACTGCATGAGGCTGATTGGTCAAGCTGAACGTGCTTTTGAGCTCGCGCTCGTGCGATGCATGGAGCCGCGAAAGAAGCCTCGCGGTAAGTTCATTGGCGAGTTCGACAGCAACATTGAGCGCATTGCAGACATGCGGATGACCATAGACGCGATGCGTCTCGTCGTTCTCAACGCGGCCGATACGATGGATCTTCAAGGCAATAAGGCCGGCAAATACGCTATTGCACAGAGCAAGATCATGGTACCGAATGCGCTGCTCAAGGTCATTGACGAAGCCATGCAAATCTATGGTGGTCAGGGTCTCACACAACACACACCGTTGCCCGAGCTCTGGACTTATGCGAGATTTGTTCGCGTGGCTGACGGGCCAGATTCGGCGCATCGGCATCAGGTTGGTCGTGATCAGATGAAGACTGCCAACGTATATAGAGATCGCGCGGCCAAGTATAGCCAAAAGTATCGTGAGTTGTGTCAGAAGTGGGGACTGGAACCAGAGGATTTCACAGGAATTGTATGATATCAGACAGTCTAGCTTGCATGTTCTGGCGTTCTACGTCTCATTCATCATCATTCGATACCAACAAGGCTGTATTGTCCAAGTGGCTCCTCGTTCTAGAATCTGGATCATTTCGATATCGGCTGTCTGTAGTCAACGCGTTCTGGCTCGTCTACGGTTAATCTGGCCCGGAGGCGTTGATTGCTAGCGGTGCGGCACGCATACCCCAGTTCAACGGAGACTCCACACCTCGGCTTCCGGAAACAGTAGCTGGCGCGAAGCCCTCACGCCCTTGAGTAGCTCTCGGAAGAAAATAACAGACATAGTACTATTTTTCCACACAAATGAATAGGATCGTAGCCATCTGCACGGTGACCGGAAATCGCGTCCAACTTATTGACTTCTTGATATCGATTCACTACTTGTGCGAAGCGGAGTAAGCAAAGTAGCCATGGCAGGACCAGTCCGACAACAGATCGATATAGCTTCATTGGAGAGATACATTGAGAAGAATGTACCAGCTATCAGCATACCTATCACGATCAAACAGGTACTTGTCTCCGATGTTAACTTGAGACACTTCGCTAACATGTTCAAGTTCGGGTTTGGACAGTCAAATCCTACATATCAAGTATGTTGCCGTCAACAGTCCGAGATGTACATCTGACAGAGCATACCAGGTTACGGACGCTCGATCACAGAAGTTCGTGATGCGCAAGAAGCCACCAGGCAAACTCGTCTCCAAAACCGCGCACAAAGTAGAACGCGAATACCGAATTCTGCACGCTCTTCAAGACACCGATGTCCCAGTACCTAGAATCTATGGCCTATGCAAGGACGAGAGTGTTGTTGGGAGTCCATTCTACATCATGGAATTTCTTGATGGTCGCATCTTCACTGAACCCCATTTCAAAGACGTCAGTGCTGAGGATCGACGAGAGATGTGGCATGATGCAGTAAGGACGCTCGCAAAGCTTCACAGACTAGATCCAAAAAGTATTGGACTAGAGACATATGGGAAGCCAAGCGGATTTTATGACCGACAAATCAAGACCTTCACCGCGTTGGGGGAAGCACAAGGCAAGACGAGAGATGTTGAGAGTGGTGAGCAGGTTGGCGATGTACCGCGGATGACGGACCTGGTACAATTTTTCGGCGACAAGAAGGGCCAGCCGAAAGATCGGGGCGTTCCCATCCATGGTGACTACAAGATCGACAACCTGGTATATCACAAGAGGGAGCCGAGAGTCATCGGTATCTTGGAGTAGGCCACAAAATTTTCACATCGAAAGCGCAAGTCACTGACCAAAAACGACAGCTGGGAGATGTCGACCATAGGTCATCCCCTATCGGATTTGTCGAATTTGATCGTGCCATGGACGATTACATCATTCTCAACAGAGCGCCGTAATTCTCATCCAGCCTTCGTACCAGGTGCGCAAACATCTGGCCTGCCAACTCGCGACGAAGCCATATCGTGGTACTCAGAGGTCGCAGGCTGGAACCCAAGTGCGGAACTAGCATGGGGCACTGCATTCGCGATGTTTAGAGACAGCATTATCTTTCAAGGCATTGCTAGTCGATATGCAGTGAGGCAGGCCAGCAGTGCAGAGGCGAAGAAGGT
Source organism: Phaeosphaeriaceae sp. UM 1110 (assembly GCA_000263175.2). Classification (NCBI taxonomy): domain Eukaryota; kingdom Fungi; phylum Ascomycota; class Dothideomycetes; order Pleosporales; family Phaeosphaeriaceae; species Phaeosphaeriaceae sp. UM 1110. The sequence continues at coordinate 7,943 of AJMS01010039.1, forward strand.
TGGTCAAGAGATGGGACCTGCTTCAGAGATCTGCTGGGAACTGGTCAGGAGAGCGAAGGAGCAAGGCAAGACACGCCCCAATTTGTAATCCTTTGCGTGAAGCGAGGATCGGTCTAATTGTAGTCTACGAAAGTCTTTGTCTAAGCGAAGATATGAAGAGGATGATCGGGCAGATAGTGTCCCGGATCATTGAACCTCAGTCCCTTATCCAGTGCTGAAATAGAGTCCAATTCTTCTTTAGACAGATAGAAGCTCGTGACATCGAGGTTCTGTGCCAGCCTATCCTTGTTGTTGGACTTGGGGATGACAGCAATGTTTCGCTGCGTTGCCCATCTCAGCAGTACCTGAGCGGGTGTCTTGTTATGCTTGCTCGCAATTGTCTTTATCGGCTCAGCATCGAATAGCAAAGCGACATCCGAAGCACGTTGTCTGAAATCGGACGGTAGCTCCAAGAATGATTGCGGGCCAAATGACGAGTATGCTGTGACGAAAATGTTGTGTATTTGCGCCATGCTGATCAGGCCAGGTTGAGTCAGGTAGGGATGGTGTTCGATCTGGAGTGACGAGCAAGGGTGCCGCGCATAGGTGAACAAGTCGTAGAGGGATTGTGCCTGGAAGTTCGATACACCGATGGAATGAGCAATGCCTTGGTCGACGGCAGCTTCAAGAGACTCCCATGTCTCGCGGACAGATACGTCAGCAGGTCTGACAGTCTTCCCATCTTCCATCCACCAGCCCTGATCCAGGAATTAGCATGGCACAAGCCAAGGCACAAGCCAATTAAAGGATAGCAGCGCCACGTACCGGATATCGCTTCGTCTCCGGATCCACATACTCCAAGGCACATGGAAAGTGAATGAGCAGCAAATCAATATAATCGAGACCCCAAGCCTCATTCTGCTTCTTTATCATTGGCAGCGCATGCTCTCTGCTGTGATAGTTGTTCCATAGCTTTGTCGTGACGAAAACATCTTCTCGCTTGACGAGACCCTCGCTGATCGCCCGCTTGATACCTTCGCCTGCTTCTTTCTCGTTCTGATAGTCATACGCTCCATCGAATAGTCTATATCCTGACTTGATCGCGTTGTACACTGTATCTGCTGCTGTTTCTTTGGGCACTTTCCACAGCCCGAATCCGACGAGGGGCATCATCTTGCCTGATGCAAGCTTGACCATATCTTTCGACATTGTTGTAGTAGTAATTCGGTCGTCTGTGCGATCTGATTACGTGGAAGGACAGAAGAGCTAATACGAGAGAGAGAGAGAAAGGTTGACTCGTGAGGAGTTCTTAAATTCCAAGAAGTGATGATACGATATCTCACGAAGACTCCAAAATTGAGCGCAAGTGGAAGTTTTCTGTGTATGCCATGCCTGTTTACGTTTCATTGTCGATTGAAATCGAGCAAGCGTCTCGATTGGGAAGTCTTACGCGCTATGCTCTATCTATTACGTGGCCACACGCGCATGGAGGAAAGACCCGGGCTTTCGCCGTACCTCGCATCGAGGACAACTAGCGAACCAGGCGATGGCGTTTGTTCTAGACTTTTTGTCTAGTGCAACAGCCGAGGTTGTGCCTAAAGTTTCCGTTAAAGAAGTAGCTGGCTAGCTAGCGCCACACCTTCAGCGCTGGAAAAAAGGCCAGTGCCTACGTCTTCCGAACAGAGCAGATCTGACAATCGTTGACAACACCCACCAAACGGGACCTCGTTCCACAACGGAGGCGAAGAATGTCCGATGCGGAGCCAGGGCAAAGTAACAAGGAGCAACCGGAGGACCATGTAAGGCCTGTGAGACGATCGCGCACAGGATGTCTCACGTGCCGTACGCGCAGGCGCAAATGTATGTGCTTTCCAGTTGTCGTAATGGATTATTACTTGTGGTTGGCGAATCTTGGAATTGGCCGTTATCATCGTCTTCTTGCACTGTTGGAGACAGACACTCCGACCATCTGAGGGACCTTGAGGTTTCCTGTCAGATCGGTGCATCTGAGGTCTTTTCACTACTGGCGCTTTGGGCAGTGACAACTTCTTGTGATATCTGCTTTCTGATAATGTTGAACAGGTGATGAAGCAAGACCTATTTGTCAAAACTGTACCTTGAAAGGTCTCGAATGTCGCTATGCGGCGGCATTTCAATTCCTGGGGAAGAACAATTATACCCCCGTAGTCGAGAATCATGTCAATTATGTCAATGTAGAGGTACGTAGGGTGTCAAGCCCTTCGCATAGCGGTAACGGAGATGGGGTGCTGACAGTCGATGCTGGTGATCACAGTTTGTGGCAGACGGCGAGGAAATGTCACGAGATGCGACGGCTGATCAAAGGCTTTGCGAGACACGCAGCAGCGACTCAGCCTTGGATCTGATTCGATCGGATGCGACACTCAGGACGCAATTGGACTCGCCACGCAACAATGCCGATACTGTTCCTCAGAGAACAGACTTGCAACCTGGAAATGGCCAAATTTCATCGCCAAATAGATACGAATTTGCAGTAAATGGGTTGTTGGCCTTGTCGGCAACAGAAACGATGCTCGTCCCCTCAAGCAATCAACTGGAACTGCCAGAGATTGTTCCGCGCCAGATATCAAGCACACCCGTTATCGGGACACTCTCCATGGGTAGCGAAACCTCCCATGATGAGGCGCGCGCGCAGCATACATGGCATACGAATGGCCGTTTGCATAGCCCAATGCCAGGTGAACATATTCACGGCGTTGCAGTAGCTGATTATGCTGTCTTTGAACCCGAAAGCACCAACCTTGTGGACTACCAGCATACGCCACAGACTGCGGGCCACGGAGGGGTCGTGAATCTTGGGTCGAACACCGCAGATTCCATTGGTCAAATGTGGCCGCCATCGTTGAGCACGATGTTGACACAGGATCAAAGGGACTTAACAGCTTTCCGGTACGAGATAGCACCTTGGGTGAGTCTCATAACAAGAAGCTACTGTGACCAACGACTGAAATGCGCAGCTTGACATGTGTGACACCTCTCAGCCTTTTGGAGTCATGGTTCTGATAGCATCAATTGCATCGACGAGGGTGCGAGAAAGCATTCTGAACCTTGTGCGAACGACTAAGGACAAGGCCCACATCCACTATACCACCAGCGACGACGAGCGTGGTGCAGTGCAGCATGAACTACGATCCCTGGCACCACGCATATTTGACTTGCTTGAAAAGGTGGCTGTTGATCTCGCCAATTTCTGGGAGGACAGGGAAGTGGTGCAGACCGGATGCGATATACTTGAATTGCTTTTACCACAGCTCAATAATGCACCAGTCTTCGCAGAAGCTGCCTACTGGCTGGTCGTGAGGCTCTGTGAGCAAATTTACAGCATCCTTCGGTATCTGACGCTGACTTGAAAGCAGTATTGGGTTGCGCAATCATGTCTGCGACACCTCTTCGCATGTCGCTGCCCTTCCTTGCTCATAGCCGATTACCGTCGACCCCTGGTGTTCCCTTCGCTGAGTTTACTCAAAATGCAATAGCCCTTGCTGTCGATGCGGTAATGTTCTCACAAGGAGATGATGACAGATGGTTGCAACAGAGATATGGGTTGGACCGAGTAGAAGTTTGGAAAACTCTTCTACATGGACTTGGACTGTGGTACAAGAGTCGACCACAGGAATTCCAACCAATGATTGAATTGTACCCGAAGGACGGCATACGGCACGATCACGACTTTCCGACTATCATTTTCACCAGCGGCGCCGCATTGCTTGCGAATCAGCTATACCACACTGCTATGATGTTGCTTTTACAGCATAAGCCACGTTTTGACGCCAGAATCGGGTCAAGTTCGACCTCGATGTCAAAAATGTGGCATATCCATCGCATTTGCGGCATCTCAATCAACAATCTTGGAGCAGAAAGCTGGGATCCTTGTTTGATAGCATCGTTCATCGTCGCTGCTCGCACTGTCACACACAAGAGCCAATTGTCGGCTGTGCTGAATGCTTTGCAGAACGTGCAAAGGTTGACAGGCTGGAGTGTGTTGCGACATCTTGAAGATCTAAGCATGGAATGCGTGTAAAATTTGTATGGTGGAAAGCGTTGAGCAAGCTCGTCAGGTATCATTGGGTATCTTGTAGCCCCACGTATGCTCAAGATCCCGAATGCGCCATGTTGCGGTCCAACCGGTCAAGACCTCAATATGACGGATGGTCTTGACTACCAGAGCTTGCTCCGAACTATGGCTCAGAAGACGACCGGCGATCCAAAGAGGCTGAATCGCGTTGTTCAAACAGCCTTCGTGGGGATTGGCCAATGAGATGCCACATATACGCTTCACGTGCCACTTTGTGGACGTTGTGTGGGACGAGCCAGGCTGAAGTTTAGGTCTGTTGTTTGCAGTAAGGAGAAGGACCGAGGATGTGTGAAACAATTGGTTCGAAGAGATGGCAGCCCAATGTGCGAAGAAAATATGCGGGAAAGGCGTGGTGTCAGTGGTATCGACGGGTAACATCTCCGGCGGTCGATGATCGGCCCATCTTAAAAGTTGCTCCCACAGTATATACCAGCGTTTCTGGAAAGTAGCCAAGTCGCAGCCATTTGCTACACCAAGCTCAACGTATTTGTTGCGATCGGATATCAATTCGCAAGTCTTGGCACATAGGTAGACTGCATAGTTGGCGTACATGTCCGGCGACTGTCGACTTCGGAAGAGAGCATCTACGTCATTCTCTTCAACTCCATTTGGAAGCCACTGAGTGGGCCGGAGCAATGTACTATCTGTACCATCAGAGATCAAGGCTCCACATACATCTGGAGAATGTTA
>AJMS01010038.1:0-12712 GCA_000263175.2 Phaeosphaeriaceae sp. UM 1110
CCCTAACCCTAACCCTAACCCTAACCCTAACCCTAACCCTAACTCGTCGCTCTGAAGAAGGTAGAAGACTTCTTCGTCCGTTTGAGAGTTCCACACTTGGTTCGAGTTGGGATTTTTCTTCATCACCTTTCGGTACTGTTGTCCGTCGGCTGGTAGGAAGGTATCTGAATAGGCGATGCCGAGCTTGTATGTTTGACGATTGAATGCTCCCACCGAGTATGCCATGAGAAACTTGCCATTAACAGCTCTCATGTTGCCTGTCTCGATGAGCTTGAAGCTGTCTTTGCCCTGCACGTAGTTCTCCGAGTTCAGATTCTCATCGGGCCCCAATAAAACCTGAGGCTGGCTATTGGGCGTCTTGGTAGTCGGGTTGTCCATTGGCCAGGCAACTACGCCGTCGCGTTTGGGTGATTTGGAGATTTGTTTCTGGTACACGAGATACAATTTGTCGGCTGGCGTACGGAAGTATTTGCCATCGTAGTTGGCATCTACGACGTCCTTGAACGATCCAATAAGGAGTTGATCTCCAACCCAGGCTGTTGGGGGCTCATCTGTAGTCGAAGCATTTTTTGGACTCGCATGCACAATGACGCTCCAGCCTGTGATCTTCTCGCAGTTTGGCGAATCCTGAACGTGCAGCGTGACTAGCGCATGCCAGGACGAGCCCGCCCCTGATCCACTCTGGAAAGGATGGATCCCAGCCGCACTGCAGATATGGGTACCGACATCAAGTGCTGCCTGTTTCAGAGACTCACTCGTGTTATATTTATTTTGGTGCGAGGTCGCACAATTCGTTCGGAGGGGACCTTGGCATTCGAGATACTGTTGTGTCGTCCCTGCAATGTATGTATCATTGCTGTTCTTTACCGGGACATGGAACGGATCCGAGAAGTGCCCATCTATTATGAGGTGGATGGGAATGTTTGCCTGCCCGTACACTGAAACGAGCAGAGTCGTGATAACGAGAAGGAGTGAGTTTTTCATCTCGGGTACTCGGTGTAGAGGATTTGTGCTCGGAGACGACGTGAGCAATAATTGAGATAAGTATTTTCAAAGGACGATGATTCGCAAGTGAAAGGCGCGGAGAAGAGGCGCTGATCTCAAGTTGTCTTAGGTAAGTTTTGACGAAGTAATAGAGGCCCAGAAGATATTTCGGATGCTACAAAAAACTGCGTAAAGTCTGGTCCCTTATACTCTGAGAGTGCTACGGGGCCCACTCTTGACTCCGAAACACTGCGCTGTATTGAAGCCTGGCCATCGGCTCGGCCATTGACATCATTTATACCTTATTAGGATTGCGTGGTAATGATGTTGGGGCGCAATAGCCAGGCATGTTCCATTCAATAACTTTCAATTGAGGATCAGCAAATGCTTAGCATAATTTGGCATGTAGACTCCCCAGCCTTGTTTCCCTTAACCCTTTCTTAATACACGTAAGCATGTGTGCAGCCCTAATATCCGTGGCACTGACCATGCCCATGACATGCTGAACAGATTGTAGCTTTTCTTGTTCCCCTCGAAAGCCTTTCATTGTTCACTAATCAAGATTGCTGTGCCAGGACTCTGCTGACACTGCACGTAACAACGATGTTCGAGCGTGTCAGCTATGTCAACCAATCTACGATCCGGTCGGGTCCTCGCAACATCGTGCCACGTGATTGGAGGAGGCAGCGGACTGTAATCCTAGTAGAGCTAGCTTACACAAGTGCTGAGCTTACCGTTAGCGCTGTGGCACGACAACCTTGGAATGGATTCGTTCCCTCACCTCATTGGATCAACCTGCTGCATACCTGAACAACTACCATCACGAGATTAGGCGATGGGTATCCCATAGACATCGTGTCTCGATGAGGCCCCGCGGTTGAACTAATCCAGGCCCTGTTTCGTTTTTCATTCAGCGAGCACCATTTCCTTCTTTCGAGACAGTCAGGCGATTTTCCAACACCGCCACCATCGGTAGGTACGCGATGAGCTCGCATGATACTTCATTGCGAGGTCCCTGCCACATTCTGCACATAATTGCATGGCAAAATGCTGTGCTATAAAGCTGACTCACGGTGTTATTGATGATTACCAGAGCCGCAGACCAAAATCATTCTCGAAAAGGCCTATATCGCTTTTGGCTATCGTCATGCGCCTATGCCTCCTCACTCTCGCAGTTCTCGGTGCTGCTGAAGTTTCAATTGTTTGGCGGCACGAAAAGCCAACTGGTAGCACTTCTATAACGATTCACTCGGGTGTCAATGACAATGTCGTAGCTGAGAGCTGCGGCAATTCCATTGGAGCCCTGGAAGCTTCTAAACTCGACGAGAACGGCGCGGGGAGCTTCAGCATCAATGGTACCGAGTTTGAAGTTCTTAGCGAGTCTTGCGATGGGGTGAGTTGCACTCGAAAGTACAACGATGTAATCGCAGTTGCAGAATGCTTCAACATTAAACTTGATGTGCCGGTCGGGGCAGCTTTGTCCGCAGACTGCTTCACCAGTGCCGAGGCAAAGGACCATTTCTTTGAGCTGGACACAAGGAACGAGGATCATCCGGACAGAACTTCACCTCTTCAGCCCGAGAGCACAACGAATGCAACTGATGCGCTTCGCGGACGTCAACAATGTCATACTGAAAGACACACGATCAAGATGCACAAACCCAAACCGCTTCAGAAGCATCTTCACAAGCAGCTGTCTGTAAGTTAAAAGAATGCCACACTCCTGACTGCACATTTGCTTTGGGTAAGACTGAAGCTTATCCGCCATGTGCAGGAAGTCATCAACTGCGCCGCTGCTCCCTCGTGCTCAGCTGGCTACGAAGAGACCAAGTCCTACACAATAGGATTCACAGCCAGTTTGAGCCCCGAGGAGTGGATCTCGGCCGGTTTCGATGTTCAGGAGAGCTGGGGAACCGGGAATCAATACGTATGCTACGGCGGGCGCGGCGATCACGTCTGTGTTTGCTATAGCACAGCTCATACGACTTGTAAGTCTTTGCATCACTCGCAAGTGGTTTCGTAAAGCCAGTGACTTGGCCACATCACTCGGCTCAAGTGACTCTCAGTTACACCAACCAGAATTCTTCTAATCCGATGTTCAGACCGAGTTCGCAATTATTATTGGGAAACATGTTTTGAGAATGAACGATACTCCCACCCTTTCCGTATAAGATCGCCTCACAAGAACAACCGCGGAGGAGGGATGTACTGTGTGGTCGGTGCCTGTCGCGCCCAGGGCGACGAGTACTGGGGTAAGAGTCGGAAGGGCGGCCATCATTAAGACCCAGCTATCGACACGGACGAAATAGGTTATGCGTCTGTATAGCCGAGGAACTCGAGAAGCTTAGACATTGGATGTACAACAGCAGACATCTCCGTAAATCCAGTAATTCATATGACCCGATTGGAAAGCCAGCGCAGGGTTCCATCAAGGGCACAATCCTCTGCGTCCTCCCCCACATGACACCCCTGTTCCTTCTGGCCCGTCCCGCCCACAGTGCGTCTACCCACGACGGTTCCTACTACTACAGTATATCTCACTGTGGACCATCCTGAAATGATCTAACACACACCGCTTCCGCTCTTCTCTCTCCTCTGGGGGGTGCAACCCCCAGCGCACTTCAAAGATTATGTGTATGAAGTAGTACTCAAATGCCAGAGTCGGGCACCATATTTATCTGGCTCAGTTCATGCTATGTAAATATTGCGATACTGCCGTCAGACGGATTGCCCACTCCAAGTCGCACACGTGACTGTGCCGCCTGGCTGATTGTCACATGATGAATCAGTGGTCTTGGGCGATTATAGATATAGCGCTAGATCTATTTTATTACAATTTAATTTCTAGCGGGCCCAGCATTATCTAGCGACGAATCGCAAGCTATATGACTCTAATTACGTACGCGCTAAATGAGGCCTTACGACGATCACCCCACGCGCCGAGGCATAGTAGAACGCACGTTGAGTGCCCCAACTCCAACAACAGCTTGAGCGACTGTCCTTGCAATTGAGATTGAGGAAATCAACCATGGCGCAAAGAGCTTTTATCCGGTCGCCAGGCTTCGCGATTGCCTTGCGCGCTCCACAAATGCAGCGTAAGTTCAGCACCGTGCTGGACACTCCTGTTTATTCCAGCTCTCAGCGCAGAAATGGCCTTGGTACGCAATCCGCTGTATTTCACGATGCGCTCAATGCCACCGAACCAAGGACCAACTGGACCAAGGAGGAGATCTCAGATGTATATAACATCCCTCTGATAGATCTGACGTATGCATCGGTACGTCGAACGAAGCCTTCTCCAAGAGACTCTGCGGTTAAGACCTCCGCAGGCCACGGTGCACCGCCGATTCCATGACCCAGCTGCCATTCAAATGTGCACGCTCTTCAACATCAAAACTGGAGGCTGCAGTGAGGACTGTTCATACTGTGCACAATCATCGCGCTATGACACTGGTCTCAAGGCCACCAAGCTCAGTCCTGTTGACGCCGTGTTGGAAGCTGCGCGCGTCGCGAAAGAGAATGGAAGTTCAAGGTTTTGCATGGGTGCAGCATGGCGTGACATGCGTGGCCGCAAGACTAACCTGAAAAACATTAAAGAGATGATTAAGGGCGTGCGAGGGATGGGAATGGAGGCATGTGTGACACTGGGCATGATCGACGCAGCGCAAGCAAAAGAACTCAAGGGAGCTGGCTTGACTGCATACAATCACAACGTGGACACGAGCCGAGAGCATTACCCCACAGTCATTACCACACGTACTTATGATGAGCGCCTAAACACCATCAAGAATGTTCAAGAGGCAGGTATTCACGTGTGCACCGGCGGCATTCTTGGCCTCGGTGAGAAAGCGCGCGACCACGTTGGTCTTATCCACACGGTAGCGACTCTTCCTGCCCATCCCGAGTCCTTTCCCGTGAACGCTCTAGTACCGATAAAAGGCACTCCTCTTGGCGACACACCACCAATCCCTTTCGATGCATTGTTAAGGACTATTGCTACTGCGCGTTTAGTGATGCCCACCACAATCATCAGACTTGCTGCGGGACGCCACACCATGCGAGAAGAGAAGCAGATCCAATGTTTCCAAGCCGGCGCGAACGCTGTCTTCACTGGCGAGAAGATGCTGACCACTGCGTGCAATGGCTGGGAAGAAGACAAGGCTATGTTTGCACGGTGGGGATTGAGGCCGATGGAGATGGATGAGACGATTGGTGAACTGCGAAAAGTTCCGGGTCAAGAAGACGCTGAGATGCTTGTAGCTGCTGCAGAAGCAGATGAGACGGCTCGTTCTCTTGCTTAAGCGATCACGATCGAAAATGCGATATCCTTGTTTCAAGCGAATTTAGATAGCATCTTTGAACATCACAGCTTTGCAACCATCGCACCCTGGTTCTTGCTGCCTTTCTCAACCTCAAGTGCTATGCCTTCGCACCACTTTCCAAGCACTCTTACAAGGATTTGTATCTCAGACATTGTGTTACCCGCATGCAAGCAAATCCTCACCCTCTCGGTTCCCAATGGCACTGTCGGCGATACCACAGCTCTGATCATCATACCGTGGCGTTGCAAGGAAGCTGCCAGTTTCTTGGGCTGGCGTACCTGGACAGCGAAGATTGGGGATTGCGGACAAGCACTCGGGATCTTCAGCGCCGTGCGGGCAGCTGCCGACTTCCCTTGCAGTTCACTCAGCAAAACGAACAGAGTCCGCGTAAGACTATGCAGGTGTTCCTGCAGAGAAACTGTCTGGCTTGCTTGTAATAATTGATACGAGGCTCGAATCGAGGCCAATGCTGGATATGACATAAATGTCGTGTAAATGAGCGGTCGAGCGTAGTTGATGAGATACTCTCGCAGTGTAGGCGATCCGAGAATAATCGCTGCACGGTAGTCAGCCCCAAGCCCATCGGAAAGGCCGAACCTTGAAGACTCACCACCGCTGCTCGCTAATGCTTTTCCGAATGTGTGCAATCGGCCAAACACACGGCCTTCGAGTCTAAGTTCACACACCAACCCTTTGCCCTGAGGACCTATCACACCTGTTGAATGAGCTTCGTCAACTACTACATGCCCTCTTTCCAACCCAACTAATTCTTCGACTGCGTCCACAATCTCCTCGAGCGGAGCCAGATCACCGTCCATACTGTATATCGACTCGGCTGCTACGATGACGCTTCGCTGTTCGCGTCTCAATAGCACCTCTTCTTCCACAAGGTTTTGAAGAACTTTCCTTAGATCGTCTACCGAGTTATGCTTGAAAGCGATCATCTTGCTGGCCCGTGACAGCCGCATTCCATCATGCACACTCGCATGTACGAGCTCGTCGTAAACAATTACATCGCCTGGCTGAGGCACACAAGCGAAGAATCCAACGTTCGCATCGAAGCCGGAGTTGAACAACAGGCCTGCCTGAGCCCCGTGGAATCGTGCGATATCGCGCTCCAGCCCCTCCGCGTATTTGGAGTTGCCATCAAGAAGTCGAGATCCGCCACTGCCTTGCGGTAAATCACCCTCCTGAAGCTCTTGAAGGAACAATGCCTTTAGTTGTGGAGAACACGAGAGCGATAGGAAGTCGTTGGATGAGAAGTCGACCTGGTTTGTTTGAGGCAACGTCAATCTGCGCAGTGTTGAGTTCGAACGCCTTCGATCGAGCAGATCCCCCAATCGCCTCTCCAGTGTACTTTGCGGTATGCTTGCGTTCATTTTTCGGACACGTTTTCTTCAAATCGCGAGTTGACCTTGCGACAATTGAACACACCCACGTTGCATGACTGTTGGGATGAATAACATAAATTAAAGATTTTATCAGTGCGACCCGACGATGTGGTTGAGCTATGTCACCGGAGAGCACTCCAGGGGCGAAGACGGGTAAATTGCCTCAACGCAATTGTCGCGCTCCACAATTCTCCACAAGGGTGATCAAAGCCTCACGGAATGTACCATCGACGACCGCAAGCCTAGCTTAATCTAGACGCGTCGGTTCAAGACCTCGGCTTATTCAAGTACCACGAACTGTCGCTTTCGCGTTTGATCTTTGTGGTAATGCAGTAAGTATGGCGAGAGTGCCAGGAGGATTATGGAAGAATCTCATCGCGGTGCAGATTTATGGTGCGAATACTGGCGTGGGAAAGACGGTGTTCTCGACGTTGCTTGGTGCACATTTTGCAAGAAGATCGGACGCCAGGAAATGGGCAGTGCGGTATATCAAGCCAGTCTCAACTGGCCCTGAGAATGACGCAGACGACAGGTGCGATCTCGGAAAGAATCAAACCAATTGAAGACCGCGAGACGTCGAGGCTGACAGCATACAGTTATGTTCGAAGATACAGTGGCCACCAAGTGTCGACGTTGTTCAAATTCGACGAAGCAGTGAGTCCGCATGTTGCAGCAAGGAAGGCATTACGCATCCCCACAGATAGTGACATCAACCACATCCTCTCAAAACGCCTCCAAGATGAAGCAGATGGCCTTACAGCGCAGCAAGAAGCTATGGGCGTCGCCTTCATTGAAACAGCTGGAGGGGTGCTCAGCCCTGGACCTTCCGGAACACCTCAAGCAGATCTCTTCCGCCCAATGCGACTCCCCACTGTCCTCGTTGGAGACCATCGGTTGGGTGGAATCGCGGCGACGATCTCGGCCGCCGAGTCACTTATCATTCGCGGCTACGATATTGATGCCGTCGTGTGCTTTGATGACCAGAGCAAGTATGAGAACGCCGAATATTTGGACCAGTACTTTCGAAATATGTCAATTCCCACATTCACCCTTCCATGGATCCCTGACCTTTCTGGTGTAACGTTAGGGTCAAAAAGAGAGCAATATATCATGCAGCAATACTACACGATGCAAAGTCAAGAACAACACACTGGTCATGTGGCTGCATGTATTATTGACCGCCACATTAAGCGCGTCGAAGATTTAGAATCTATGGCGGCGAGGACAAGGGATGCAGTATGGCATCCTTTCACACAGCATAAGCATGTCACAAAGGCAAACGATGTCCTCGTCTTTGACTCGGCATACGGCGACTACTTTCAGGTCCGAGACACTAGCCCAGCGAGCAAAGAGTCACCAGTTTTGTTTCCCGCACTCGATGGTTCTGCATCATGGTGGACCCAGGGTCTCGGTCACGGCAACCCCAGATTGGCATTGGAAGCTGCCTACGCAGCAGGTCGGTACGGACACGTCATGTTTGCCGGAGCCACACATCAGCCAGCCTTGGTGCTCGCCGAGAAGATGCTGCACAATCTCGAGAATCCTCGACTGCGGAAGATTTTCTACACAGACAACGGAAGTACCGCAACGGAAGTCGGCATTAAGATGGGCCTTCGAGCCGCATGTAAACACTATGGTTGGGCCGGTGCACAAGACTCTGCTGGCATACTAGGCCTCAAGGGTAGTTATCATGGCGACACGATTGGTGCCATGGATGCTTCTGAGCCTTGCGTATTCAATGAGACGGTCGATTGGTACCAAGGTCGAGGTTACTGGTTCGACTATCCCACATACAAGCTTCGAGATGGGGCATGGGTTGTTGAGCCGCCTGCTGGTATGGAAGAACACTTTGGTAAAACACAACATTTCGAAAGCCAGGACGGTATTTTCGACTTTGATGCGAGGGGCCGATCATCACTTTATGAAGCGTATATTGAGGCGACCCTTGACAGATTGGTCAAAGAGCAAGGAAGAAAATTCGGTGCTTTGATTATGGAGCCAGTCATTCTGGGAGCCGGGGGGATGGTGTTCGTAGATCCGTTGTTTCAGCAGAGCCTGGTACGCGTTGTCCGTCGATACAATTTTTCACCGTCTGGTTCAAACGCCAATCCGCCGCGACCAGACGAACATGCATGGTCTGGACTCCCCGTTGTTTTTGATGAGGTGTTTACCGGGCTCTATCGACTTGGCCGCTTGTCTTCGGGAGCATTCCTCCGTGTTCATCCGGATGTCAGTGTGCATGCCAAACTGCTCACGGGTGGTCTTCTTCCGCTAGCTATTACCACCGCAAGCAGCTCCATTTTCGATGCTTTCTGGGGCGATGAGAAATCTGAAGCTCTTCTCCACGGCCACAGCTACACTGCGCACGCTGTTGGCTGCCACGTTGCGAATACTAGCCTAGATGCTATTCAAACTATCAAGAAAAATGGCGGGTGGGAGAGCTTCATTGAGCGATGGAAGTCGCCTAAACAGGCACAGAGGGAAAAGAGAAACTCGGTCAGCGCATCGAATGGCGAATATGTATGGAGTATGTGGTCCGAGGATTTCGTCTATGAAGTGTCAAAACATCATCGAGTAGATTTCGCCAACGCTTTGGGATCCGTATTAGCTGTGTCTTTGATTGACAACTCTGGTACAGGTGCGAAAATGTCTTTCATCTCAGAAATATTCGAGCTAATAAGATCTAGGATATACTTCTTCTGCAGCTGTAGGGCTACGTGACGCACTTCTTCACAAGACCTTAGAGCCTTCAGTTCGAATACATTCGCGCGTCTTGGGTAACGTAATCTATCTAATAGCAAGTATGACAGTGGAATTAGTACGTCTAGTAGAAGTAGAGAAAGTATTCTTAGAGAAGTTGGAGAGATTGTAAATTTATCTGTATACAATTGGCGATCATCGAAATTTAGCTAGCTGTGCTAGAGGAATACTAGTTTCTCTCGTATCGACTGACGTTTATTGCAAGCAGAGTTAGGATGAATCCTTTGGTTCTTTAAATGCCCTAAGCGCATCTCCACCTCTCTCTTCTCCTTTTGCAGCTTAGCTGTTATAGAACCCTAGTTTCCAAAAGCAACGCGCATCTACCTGAGATTGACTAGTAAATCGATATACAGTACTTCAAGGTAAGGTAGAGGTAGAAGTCTTTCTTACATCATCAGAGTAAAGGTAGAAACCTTGTATAAACCCGTTCGCTCAAGTTATCTCCCTTACTCACATCAGTGCCCTGCTTCAAAGTATCCAACCCTTTCTACAGCTCGACTTTCAGGCTACATGTGACCATTTCATCATCTTTATTGTTGGGCCATCGCAGAGATTGGTTTAAGCCCGAGGCGGAGAACGGCCTTCGATCAGCGCCATTCTTCAACTCTATTCAATGAACGAGCGCACCAGGTTGATGCCCGAATCGGCCTTACCTAGAGGTCAATGGGGGATGCCAGCGGATCGTTTGTCATCTCAGTAGGCTTGCCTTTGCTTCCCGGTCTAATTATGTCTGGCTTCTTCGTAGCCCAGAATTCTTCAGGAAAGAGCGTTGCCTCGGTGTTCGTCTGTAGCGACCAGTCCCAGTATGACATGCGAAAGGTTTTGGTCGCCTTGACGTGGTCGGCCTTGCGCTCGAGAGGGTCACTCGCCCGGAACAACTGTGCAATATCGTTGACATGCTTGTAAAGTTGTTGCTACGCAATTACATCAGGGACCGTATCACGCAAGACCTTTTCGACGAGCGTCGACACGCGGCAATCGTACCTCGTAAAGTGCCAAGTAAGGGCGATGCCAGGTGAGCAACAGCACCGAACTTTGGGTGCAGTAACTGCCTACACCAATCGCATTCTCCTGTTCAATCATAGTTTGGCTACTTGGTGTAGGGTGCGCCGTGAATACTTGCAACGAGCTAGTCAGAATGCTAAATGGAACACAGTGAGGCATGTTACTGACCAGCAATCTGGAGATAAGAGAGTGAATCTTCTTCCTTCATTTTCTCCATGAATCGTTCCACAGTCAGGAAATAAAGATTCCATTGGTCTTTGTTCTTCACCGGCTCACGGAGCTCAAGACAGCATGGCGGTTTGTCTGTATTGCAACGGTCAATTGATTATGCGACCAATATGCAGACAAGGGAGCTGATTGGGATCTTCGGCCGTGATGCCCACGGCAGGACCTGGTTCGGTCTTGCTATCGAATTTCTCAACGAGCATGACGATGTTATTTGACTAAGACGACAAGTGCGAGAAGAGATGTGTGGAGAATCTGCCAGCAATACGAGGGTGAAGTCAAATTTCTAGCTCCTTAATCTGACAGTAACTATCGTCGTAAGACTAAGCGTCCTGCTGCTCAATGCCTGTATGATTCACCTCGACTTCTGCAACTAGAGCGGATGACTAGAGTCTAGATGCGGGGAAGTATACCCCTCGACTTCCAGCTTCACTCTTTACGCTTTCCGCTCTCGGCTCTTATCTTCTCGCTTTCAGCATTGAGTCTTCAGAATCGGCTCATGGCTTTTGGCGTTGGCCCTGCTGTGTTGCGCCATGCCGCCCTTGGCGTCAAACGAGGAGCTGAACTGTGAGCTGAAAATGCTCAGCCGTGCGCCGCACCGCGACAAAGAGCTTGGAAGGCAAAGAACCATACAGGGCAGCATGCACACCACCTTGTGCAATGCGCATCGGACGCATATATGCTTTTCTGCCAGGCCCTCAATACCACGAGATACACAAAATTGCCGTGTCTTTTCAGCCAAGCTAGTCCATGCGTTAGGCGCCACATGCGCCTGGTTGAGAGCTGTCAGGCTTCAGCTTGAATATAGCACGCCATCGGAAGCAGACGCTGAGCCAACATCATACCTAAACTTGCTCCAGCCAATCCAGACCATTACACATATCTTCACTCGGGCCGTATGCAGCTAGTCTGAGGAGTGTCCAATCCCGCAGAGCTATAGTCGAAAGCTTAAAGCTGCAAGCCATTACAGAGGCAAGACGCAAGCCATAACATCATGCCAGTGTGAACTATATTCCATGTTGTCAATCACATGCATCAGTATGTGGGATAGCGAGAATCATGACTATGAGGAAGGCATGCGGTACGTGCCGTTTGTAACTGGGAGTTGTTGCGGGCCGCTTGACACGCCGTCCTCACAAAGTCTTTATAAAGCCACTTTGGTAGTGCTGACTCCTCAGATGTGAACAGTCAGTTGCTGCAATTCTTCTTGATTCCGGACTAGAAAGCTTTCTCGTTTTCAGCAGTAATTGATGCTGAAGACGCCACACAGCATCTACCCCAGATCGACTTAACCGCAAAGATGAAGCTGGTAGAGCATTTGTGGGCCATGGTCACCGTTGTGATCGACTGGCTCACACTCTCTCCTTTAGATGGACTTGAGGACTACGGGCCACAGTCTCAGTTTCCTATATCTCTCAACTTCGATGTCATCCACACAGCCGAGAATCTACGCGTTCAAAAACTCTGCAACATTGATCAAGACCTCGAATACGAAATCTCTTCTAATGGAGGGGGGCCGAAGTTCCGGCCCCCTACTGGTCGACCAAAGGGCTTCCCGGGACATGGACTCAATTGCGATTATGGGCATCTAGGTCCAGACTGGATCCCTTGCTCAAGCGCAGCTGATCGCACATGCTGGCTGAGGAACATCATGACTGGCCAACAGTTCAATATCACCACCGACTATGAGAAGGTCATGACTCCAGGCATTGTGAGAAACTACAATCTTGTGCTAACCAACCAAACCATCGATGCTGACGGCATGCCTTTTCGAGACGGAAAGATATTCAGCTACGACTTTCCGGACAGCGAAGACTTTGAGCCCCTCCTCCCCGGCCCATGGATCCAGGCGTGTTGAGGTGATGTTGTTCTCTCCTGTGAATCTGGGCAGTTCGGTTCTGACGTGATCGCCGACACTCAATGTCACAGTGTCATGCGTCAAACCAGACAAGGGTGTGGTCCCATATTTGCGTGGCCCCAGTACCAGCTCTCCATGACCGACCTGATCATCAAACCATCTTCCCA
>AJMS01010037.1:0-12702 GCA_000263175.2 Phaeosphaeriaceae sp. UM 1110
CGCCTTTAAAGGCGAGGAGGCACAAGCAAATCCCAAGCAGTGGTGCCACGACCACTTCTTGTCGTTCCGTGCTTTGCAGCAAGCCGACAACGTCCGACTTCAGCTGAAGCGTATAATGGAGCGCGAAGAGCTGGAGCTCATGTCGACGCCTTTCGAGAACAAGAAGTACTACGAGAACATCCAGCGTGCTCTTGTCGCTGGCTTCTTCATGCAGGTCGCCAAGCGCGAGGGCAATGGCAAGTCGTACACCACCGTCAAGGACGAGCAGAATGTGCTTCTGCATCCCAGCACTGTACTTGCCGAGGATAGCGAGTGGGTCATCTACAACGAATTTGTCCTAACTACGAAGAACTACATCCGCACTGTGACCTCGGTCAAGCCTGAGTGGTTGATGGTAAGCTCCCACAATGCTTTTCATCCCGAAACTCTGCTGACATAACATAGGACATCTCCCCCAACTACTACGACTTGTCTCAATTTAAAAAGGGCGACATTAAGCTGGCTCTGCAGCGTGTATCTAACAAGCTCATGCGCAAGGAGGCGGAGAAAGGTCGAAGATAAGGCTCCTGGTGTATTACTGATGAAAGCCCGTCGTGTCCTGCTCTGTGTATATCATTGCGGATATCGAACAAGGCAAAACATTTCGGCGTTGACAGTGTTGAAAGACTGGGAAGGCATAGTCTCGGCGTTTGATCGAATGTAGCATACAACAATCCCGAGCGCGATCACTGATCGTGTAGTCTTGCATCATTCCTAATCTTATCAACGTGATCCTCCATCCAACTTTGAACATAAAAGGCTGCATGGCAGAAAAATGTATGCTGGCTAAACTTGCCCGCCAGCCTTGGCCTACCCCACAAGTCGGCAACTCACTCTCTCAAACACCGATCGTCTCCAACTTTTTTTCCAGCGCGCATCCGCAACGCGACCAACCTGTCGCAAAGCCACCCACGCCCGCAAACCACGTCACAATGGCTCCCATACCACCGCAAACGAAATACTCCTCCTCCCTCCTCCACATCGAGCGCATATCGCAATACGTCTCCCTCTCGCCCTCGGCCCTCAACAACCCACTACCCGCAATCTGCGCCAGCATATTCTCTCCGCTCCTACTCTCCTACTTCCCTCCCGCGCGGGGAATCGTGCTCGCATACGAGGACGTCGAGTTGGGCGACAGTGCGCCAGGATCAAGTGGATCACAAAACGGCGGCTCATTACTGCTACGACATGTGGATGAATACACTGCGCCCTACCTCTGGGCGACCGCCTCGTTCCTGATCCTCCGACCCGTGAAAGAGGCGATGGTGAAGGGATATGTGACGCATCAGAGTAAGACGCACATCACGTTGTCGCACTTGAATACGTTCCCCATCTCGATTACGAAGGACCATTTACCTGCAAATTGGACATGGCACGCTGAACAGGCGGGCATGGTGAAGAAGGGCTGGGACGGCAGGTTACAGGATGAGGGGGGCTGGTGGGTAGATGGCGATGGGGAGAAGGTGGTTGGCGAGTTGGAGGTGAGGATTAGGGATTTTGAAGGGAGGATGGATGGGAAGGGACGGGGGAGGGGGGTGCTGAGGATCGAGGGCAGTTTGCTGAGTGGAGAGGAGGAGAGGGCGAAGATGAAGGGGAAGGGAAAGGCGAAGGCGGGACAGAGTAGGGGAGAAGCGATGGTGGTGGAGTGATACATGGACAATCTGGATGAGAAAGGGAGAGAGGGGAAGATTGGCACAGCGCTTGAGCCTTTTGCTATCAAGTCCATGTTTTGCATAAAGAGCGGTGTTTCGGCGTTTTGTGTAATTACATTTGCGGACGATACCAGCAAGGCATCCGCATTGCCGGATGCTGAAGGAAAAGCACAATTCAATCAAGAATCTTCCAAACAATGCATGGCCACAATTTGAATGATATGCATCTGGCCAAAAAGGGGGCATAAGGCGCAAAATGAAGCAGCTCAAGCGTGCATGCTCCCCATCGGAGTATTGACTGGGCTATCCGGGTAGCATGTAATCGTTCAATCATAGACGAATCAATTGTCCCATTGGAGATAGATCACGCAAAATCGTGTCGCGATGATATAAGATCAAAAACAAGACATCGAAGCATTGTCTAGCGTACATCCTAATGTGCTACGGGTGGGGCGGGATCTTCGATAATCCCACCACCCACTTCCTTCTCGCAAGACACCCTCCACCACACAGAGTTTACTCGGAAGCCGCACTGAACATGCATGTCAGCATATACGAAGGTCTGGCTGAAAGAGGCAGGTGAACAGCCGCCTAGTCACACTTTTGTAAACATGCATGGCTACACCTCACCCATCCTTTGACTCATACACACCTATTCTATCATTCCGCCGTGCACATATACCATGTCATCGAATTCTTCCACAAACAATTTCATTCTAATCTAAATTCCCATTCAACGACAATATAGCTCTATTCATCAAAGTTCTACTTCTCTTCGCTCTTATCTCGACCCTAATCTCCGCCACACACCTCTCCGCCTATTCCTGCATCTCCTACAATGCTCCATCTCCTCCCCATCCAGCCCCACCACACCCTCTCCTGGGTCCGCATCCGCGCACTCGCGTACTACGGCCCTACGCATGAGTGTCTGCACTCGGGACGAGTCAGTGAAGAATCCATGCGCGGCGTAGCGGACGATTGGAAAAGGCAGGTGGGTAAGGAGGGGATGTGGCATTGGCGCGTCGTTGATACGGAATTGTCGCCTAGCGAGGATGATTTAGAAATTGAGAGTGAGGGCGAAGAAAAAGAACAGGGAAAAGAGGAGGAGGAAGGGGTAATACAAAAGGGAAAGGGAAGGACAATCGGCATCGCGGTATGGAGTATGCACAACACGCCCTCATCATCAAGCTCAGATCTCGAATCGGAAGGAGAAAAGCGTAGTGAACAGAAAGAGAAGCCAGATCCAGATCCATTCATCCCCCCTGAGCTCCGTGTAGATGCCCTACAATCCCTCCTCGGCCCACTACGCGCCGCGCAGCCCGAGATTATGTCCGAGCCTGAACCGTATATGATGTTGAATCAATTAGCGACGCATCCGGATCACCAGCGCCGTGGCGTTGGCAAGGTATTGCTCAATTGGGGCTTGGAAAAGGCGGATCAGGAGGGTTTGAAGTGTTACTTGAATGCATCGGAGGCGGGGAAAGGGATGTATGAGAAGCGGGGATTTGAGGTTAGGAGAGTGATTGAAAGGGATCGAAAGGAGTGGGGAGGCGAGGGCGTAGATAGGTATTGGTGTATGGTGCGGGAGCCGAAACGGGGGAGGGGAAGTGAGAGAGAGGGCGGGTTGGGGTGAGAATTCGGGGAAAGAGGATGTGAGATGATGAAGGTAGACTGGTGAATGTACCTACCTAAGAGGGCTGGGGGGAATCATTTTGAATCTCAATGATCAATACCAGAGACTGAGGGGAGGCATTAGAGTGTAGTCTACTTGGCCATGGGTGTCCGAGCAAGATTCATGAGCATGCAATCAGGCGCTGCAGAGCCTCCCTGAGCCGGCAGCTTTAGAACGTTGACGGGGTCGAAGTGTGTGTACATATGGATTTCATCCGCCCAGGACAGAAGTTCTCCTCTTTCCGAGATACGAGCGGGTGATATAACATGGGATCCTGGGTGTGTATTCAAATTGGAATTATTCCCATTTCAACCCAGATTATAGCAGACCTTTCGTCTGCAAACCGTCTCCTCGTGATCGAGCTTCCCAACTGCAGCAAGCCGCATCCAATATGCCGCTGCAACACTGATCCTGGATCACGCTTCCAATCTATAACAGCGTATCCGTTTTCCCTTGGCACACTATGCTTTCCAAAACGTATGTACTCGTGCAAAGCTCTCGCCATACCTCTCATGGCTCACCTTGTATGTGAATCCAGATCCCGCTTGGCGGCGCATGGCTGGTTCAGGCTCGTCATCGGGCGGTTGACTAGGTCGAGTGTTCGACGGTCCTGGAACAACCGGCTGGGGATTCGATGGCCCCGGAGCGCCAGGTTGCGGATCGTCCGGTAGTAGTTGAGGAATGAAGTTTGGTTTTCCAGGCGCATCTTTCTTCTCTGGCGGCTTACATCCCGGCGGAGGATCGGCCTTGATTTGATCGGCAGGGACGTCTTCGATGTCGAACATGAATTGGGGAAAACGGACGAGTCCGACGTTCGGGATGGCCTGTGAGGGACCTCGCCAGATGCGGATGTTGGAGATGGATTTGATGCCGAGCCATTGTTTGTGTTGGATGAGGACTTTGACGCATTCAATTGCTGCAGGGGTGGCTGTTGATGTCAGCATGTTCTTCAATGTGCGTCTGAGCTTTTTACTCACCGAGCAATGCTCGGGTGAATCAGCCGAGTAGACGCTGTTCGCAGCTGGCCATGCACTCAGCATGTACTGGCCCGTTTGAATAAGTGCCCTTGCCAGGACACTATATGTGATCATGTCAGCGGCCGACATCATGCCACAGTGATGAAGCCTCTTTTGCTCCGGGTCGCCCTTGGCTAACCTCCAATCATTCCAAGCAAAATCTGAATGCTGGCGTTGGTCAGGGAACAGCGCGCTTGAGATCGTGCCTGACGCTGTATTCCAATTCCAATACCTGTAAGCCCCAGTGGCACATGATACACTTGGCTGAAATATCATCCACCCGCTGGGATGACTCGCGTGGTTGTAATCAGCTCCGGGAGCTCCCCACTTCTTTCGCTCTTCCACTTTCCATCCAGTCATACAGAACTGTTGACTGATGGGCTCCTGCTTCGATGTATCGTAATGGATCCATCGCTCGCAGTTCCATTCTTTCTGCGCAGGGTTTCCTAGGTCTCTGAGTGCTTGGGTCCAGCCGGCTTTGTCGAAGTCCGAGGCTGAGGGAGAAGGATCGGCTTTGAGCCAGACCATTTCTTCCGGACAGAATTTCAAGGTAGGATAGTACCATGGATGCCGTACACTGCTTCGGCTGAAGGTGGGTCCCTTTTGTCGAGGAGTTGCTTGCCAGCGGCCAGATTGGTGCTTTTCAGAGCTCATATGATGTCGTTGCCACGACTCATATAGTACTGTCCTGCAATCAGTATATGTGGGATATTTGCAAGTGTGGCTAATATATACCTGCCAATGTGTGTCATCCGCCTGCATCTGTATGATCTTAGACTCGTCCCAGAGATAGGCGCCAAGGGCTGGCAGGCACAGAGAAAGGACGCTCAGAAGCAGCTGAAACTTCATCGCGAGAATTGATTAGGCCAGGCGGGAGAATAAAAAGGTAAGAGTGCAGAAGGTGAGAGTGAGAGAAGGTAAGAATTTAACAAGCAGATCTTGAATATTCGCATGCGGACTACATTGAATGCGAACAATCACAGGCGCATCTGATTGGAGATGTGTATTGGCCAGCGATGCGAAGGCAAACGGATGAGGACTGGCCCACGTGGAGCAATCACATGTTATCAGGACGAGAAAATTGGGAGGCTTCGATCGAGAAGTTGAAAATTTTGTTTTGAAGAGAGCCTCACATAATTGGGGGTTTCAAGAAGTATTGGTTCTGAACAACCAACGAAGTCAGACTCGAGATGTATTATAGATGGATTCTTATCTTATAAGAGGGCTCTTCTCCAGGATCTCTATTGCCATGGTACATCTATTCCATTTCCATCTTCATTGTCCTGTCTTTACTTGCATCTCCAATCCCTCATTCATGATGCTCCTCCTTGTTGCCCTCCTTTTGTCTTCCGCTCACCAAAAGGCAGCCAGGATATACATGCTAACTTACACCTTCTCTTTCTCGAAGGTGTGTACACGCACGAAGGTGTTGGCGTCGTGCTCATAGCTGATCTTGTAAGAGATCTCCGGGGGCATGCCTCGACGGACCGTCAGAGCTTGAGGTGGTGCTCCTCGATGGGGTGTAGAAGGTCCAGGGACACCTGATGGTGGATTCGGATTTGGATTCGGATTCGGGTTAGGGCCTAAAATTGGCGCTGGCTGCAAGAGGACGGGCGGTGGACGAGGTCCTGGACCAGGTGGCCGGACCCAATTTGGCGCAGGATCCGGCTTCACAAGATAGAACGGTACATCGTTAACTTCGAAGACGAGCTGAGCCCACCGAACTATGGGCCCATTATAAGCTGTTCGCGTCGGCGGTCCGCGGAAGACCCGAATGCTCGTAATGTATTTGATGCCGAGGAGGTCTTTGTGTTGCAAAAGGAACATCCAGCATTTCCATGCCGCTGGGGACCCTATGTTTCTATTAGGACATCTCATTCACCCACATGATTTGAGAGAATGCTGAAGTGTTAACTTACCAAGCAGCGCACGGCCCTCAGGTGTGTTGGTGAAGAACTGGCTATTTCGAGCTGGCCAATCTTCCAGGTCGAATATACCTCTCGCTACGAGATAACGTGCAATGAGATTGTATGTAGTTGGGTCGGTAGGGTTCGCGACGCCACAGAACTTGACCCTTTGAACGGGGCCTTGCAGTCTCCTCTCTGACCTCCAGTCATGCCAAAGGAGGTCGGAGTGTTCGCGCAGTTCCGGTAACTCTCCGTCTCGAACAGTGCCTTGAGCTCCACGTCCCCAGTATCTCAACGCGGCTGTACGTGGGGTTAAGCATTGCTGATAGATCAACCATCCATCTTTATGAAGGGCATGATTGAGTTCTGCTCCGGTGGCAACAAAATGTCTCTCTTTTCCCGATCCACCAACAGTATACTTCTGATCCTTGATTTGGTTGACTGAGTTTGGATCATAGTGTAGCCATCGCTTGCAAGCCCACCCGGTGTTTGCGATTATCTTCCCATTGAGATCGTTGATGGCTTGAGCCCAGCCGAACGTATTGAAGTCGCATGCCGAGGCATGAGGTGCTGCAGTCGTCCAACGCCAACGTCCTTGCATCAAATTCCAGTTGAAATTGGTGGACTTAACGCCATAGTATATGCTCTTGGCCGAAGGGGGGACTCTAGTATCGCCCATCTGCTTTCCAGCGCCCAGATCAGTGCTCATGAGAGCGCATAAAATGTTGTTGCCTACACTGTCGTGCCACTTGCATAGTATTAGCGAGTTGTTGGAAATTTGGAGGTAGTGTGTACCGCATGGGACGCATCAGTCGCCCGCAAGTTCACGATCTGAGATGGATCCCAGATGAAAGCCCCGAATACTTGTGTGAATATCGTGGTAGCCAGCAAAAGCAGTGGTAATTTCATCGTAACGGTCCCTATTGGTTGAGCAATGGCGGTATTCTATGGTACGGCAAGGGTGAAGTAATTGGTTGAATGTGGTCGGGTAAGAGTGGTTTCTTATGGTTAAGTAAATGTGTGGAAGACCAATGATTCGGCGACAAAAGAGCTCGTACCCGAGGGAAAGCAGATATATATTTGTCGCCGCTTATCACTCTAGTTGAGGTTGCTGTTTGCTTATGACGATGGTTGCGTTTGTGAATGATCGGGGGCGGAGAAAATGCGCTCTGACATGGATCTGGGCCGTTCGCTAATGGCACTCACCTCCTAGCAGAGAGTGCGCCGCTGATCTGAGAATACACATACTTTCAACCATCACCGAATGATTTGACAGATTATCCCGAGTAACCTTGACTAATTGTGAGTATTTCCATCCCGGACAGAGGCTCTGATCTACTGGATCTGTCATCAGTAGCTGAATGTATGCACCCGCAAATTACCGCGCTCTCTCCTTTGAGTATATGTTAAAGCTCTCGCACGAGCAGACCGCTTTTCCTCAGGCTTCTTCTCTTCATCCGGCTTCGTGACCTCCTCAGCCGGCACGTCTTCAATTTGGAAGAAGATGTGTAGGTCCTGCCTCGGACGTTCGCCAAACTTGGGCTTCTTTGGCGCCTCATTCGTGACAACTATCGCCTTGGTGATGTGCTTGATGCCCAGCTCGGATTTGCGGCTCGCAAGAAGTCGAGCAATCGAGGTTCCAATGGGTGAGCCTGCATTCCAGTCAGCACTTGGCATGGTCCGCTGAGTGCGATGAGATCCTCTCACCAATCAGCGCCTTGCCTTCGTTTGTGCTCGCATCGAAAGAGTTGCCAGGCCAAGGTACCAGCTTCGTCAACTGGTTGTTCTTGAAGGCTCGCGCCACGAGTAGGACTGTATCATCGTTGACTATGTTTTCGGCACCGTAGACCCTTAGGTTCTTGATGTCGGGGATGCCTCGGACCCAGTAAGCCCAGAATATGTCCGACGCAAAGCGAATTGCCGGAAGCTCTTCCTTATTTGCCTTTCGACCCCAGTTCTCGGTGTCAACGACTGCTATCGCGGGCGACAACAAGTTCCTTGCAATGATGGCTATCTCATCAGCCACTCGAGCTACATACGAACAGGTCCATGACATACCTCCGCCTTTGTGGTTGATTGCGAACTCGTAGTATGCACCAGTCTGCTAATAAAAAATATGTCAGCTTCCAGTGACGTGACCGCAAATCAGTCAGTGTGCTTACCAGATATTCTTTCTCTTTGACCTTGTACTTTTGTTCCTTGACGGGCTTCATCTCAGGCCAGTCCGCGTCTGGATCCTTGACATCTTCCGCATCGTAGTGCGTGATGGAGAAACAGTCATTGTCGCCATCCGCCGGTTGCCCATCATCTTCGTACCGTGGTTTTGCGTTGAGCCCGAGTCCATGGAAAGCCGCTCCAAGGCGCATGCGCTCAAAGTCGCACTCCCAGCCCTTGTCATAATCACGCTCATGCCATCCCCACGTAGCGAGTGGACCTGTGCGAGTGATCAGCAAAGCCACGTGCTTGACTTCACAATCATACCTTGTAGATCGCCTTGCCACGGACTTGCTGCCGAGGGAGGCTTTCTTGGGTCTTCGATCAAGAAGCCTGCACCGATATCGGTAGCGTCCATGACACAGTTCCAGTGCTCGCCCTTTTCCACGTACTTCTTCCACATGTCATCGTCAGCATATTTCTTGATGTCGAAATCGAGACCAGCTGTTTCGAAGTCGAGATTGAATGGCCAGTCGCTACGGTCGACCAGATGCCCATGGCTACCAGTGGAGAGAGCTGCCTTTCGATCATCGGTATGACCTGGCAAGGCAGGAGCAACTGCTTTGCTTGCACCTTTCGCTACGAGCGCCACGATGATTGACAGCAATAACAGACACATCTCAGAGTCCTCTCCGATGTCTTTTCTAGTGGATCAATTCGTGCTCAGCGGGGTAAGAAGTCACATGAGAGGAGGTCAGATGTGGTGAAGGTGAAGAGGTGGATCTGGTAGGTTGAAGCACGTGCGCCGAAGCTATCATGTTACTGCAACCACATGTATCGGTCCCACTAAACCATCTTATTCCTTATAGAAGTTCTTCGTCCGCTCCTCGCCCATCTTCAACACTTCCCTTGCAATATCACCCGTGCCGTCTCTCGGTACCAGCTTCACTTTGAAGTCCCGCGGAATCGCAACGAGCGCGCTTTTGATGGCATTGTAGTCAACATAGTCAGTATTTGGCGGCTCGGTGGCACTGGCTTCGATCTTGTAGAGCGAGATGATGCGGAACAGCGCTGCGCTAATCAGCTTGCTAGCAATAGTCGCGCCGGGACACGATCGCGAGCCGGCACCGAACGACAGATGGGGTGTGCTCGAAGAAGGCTTTTCGGTATGCAGTGCAGATGCGTTGCCTGGTGGCGATGTGTCAAGCCATCGCGCTGGGTTGAAGGTACCCGCATCTGGGCCCCAATAATCGACATCTAATGCCGTCAACAATCGGCACAACGTCGCGAAATAGCACGTCACTTACCATGATTGCCAGCTTGTGCATTGATCAAGACCATCGTGCCTTTCGGTATGACGGCATTGCCCCATGGTACATCGGTCATTGTCTTGCGAGGCAGACTCATGTTGCTGACCGTGTAGTAGCGACCAGCCTCCTTCACAATGGCATTCAGATATGGCACATCTTCCTTTTCAAAGTCGTGCGCCCACGCGTTCTTAATGTCAGGATGCACTTTTATGATCTCTTGATAGGCTTGCTCTTGGAACTTCTGGCCTTCGGGCGTCGACAGCGAACCAATGCACGACACAAGCGTGCCAGGTATGGTCTCGAACCCACCTGATACCAGCGACAAGCAAATGGAACTGACTTCGACACCAGTCAGGCGTGTCTCCTCGTCTTTCATGATAGCTGCGCTGATGCATGGCTTCTCGGTGCCCTTCTTGATCATCTCGCGAACCTTATCGAGAAGCTCGTTCAAATACTTGTCCCTCCTTTCCCGCAGCTCTTTCGACCGACGATTCTTCTCGTTGTTCGGTAAATACCTGAGTATCGGAATGTAGTCTTGGTAGTTCTCCGATGCGGATCGCAAAAGCGAGATGGCCGAGCCAACGTGGAGGATCTCGCGCAGCAAGTCATCATAGACTTCGTCCATGCGGATACCATAACAAAGTGTGAGTGTGGTGTTCAGCGCATATCGTTGGATATATGGGCGGATGCTGACTTCAACTGCGCCGCCTTTGCTGTCGCGTTGCAGGTCACGTACGATGCAGTACGATTCCAAATCAAACATGTCATAGTAGTCCTTCATCTTCGCCTTGCTCAACGTCGTCGACGCAGCCTTCCGCTTATTGCGACAGCTTTCGTCCCATGGCGAACTACCGATCGTGAAGCCTTGCGTCGAAGAAATGAGGCCATGGAAAGTGTATAGCTTTGGTCGATCGATGAGACCTTGAGAACTTGACACCAGGATCTTCTTGCAGTCTTCGAATGAGCTGACAATGACTGCGCGAGTGTTCCCCAACCTTATCTGGAACACCGAATGTCCAAACTTCCTCCACCACTGCTCGCATACTGTTGCGTGGTCGTCGCCGAGCTCAAGGAGGTGGCCGGTGATGGGAAGTGCTCCTGGAATTTCTGGGATGCCTCTAATGTGTGGTATGTCGGTGCGAGTGAGTAGCTGAATCATCAGTCACCAATATGCAAGCAGGACATGATTGTTTCTTACCTTCCAAACCACTGACACAGAGACAAGGATGCCTACCACTATCGCTACATGCCCAGTCGTCATCTGCTCGTGAAACGCTGTGATATCGAGAACACCCATGATTGTTTTCCAGTTTGACTCGGGAGTCAAATACCTCACAAACAAGACACCAAGCAAATTTATACGATCCAACAAGCTTGATGCACTTTTCCTGGGCATTTTGATCTGCAATGATGTTATCACGCATCGTGAGGGGTCGTTTCGGCCCACTTCCGAAGATAGCGGAACACGCGCTTATCATGCAGTTCATCCCACTCTTGCACTCGTACTCGAAAGTTTTAGCTGGGTTAAATCTTACTACACACCTTCGTGGCCGAAAGACTCTAAATAAGCCTCAAATATCCAAAATCTTCGCATGCTTAATCTCAGCCCCATCAATCCACTCCCTAATCAACCCATACGTCTCAAACTCCTTCGTCCTCGCGAAATCATAATGCTGCTGCACACTTTTATACGGACAAAGCAAGATCCACTCTTCCTTGCCATTCTCTTTGTCGACGCGCCATCCTCCACCCATTTTGCCTTCGGTGATGAAATCTTGCAGGTACTTTTTATTCGCCTCGAACGTCTGCGCGAACTCGCCTTTGTGACCGTCCTTGACCATATGCCTCGCTACACTCCATACCAACTCCACATTCCTCGCCTTGTCCATCTCAGCTGACGATTTGGGTAATGGTAACTCGGCGTGCGAGACGTCGGCGTGGATCAACCACTCGACGCTTAATTGATCTTTGAGCGACTCGAGGACAGCTTGGTTGTCGGCGCTCGGAATGAAGTGGTTCATATGCTGATCGAGGGATACCCATTCGCCAATGATGTAAATGTACGACGGGTCCTCGATTTGTTGGAAGTAGTAGAATGTATTGCCTGTATAGGACTGCATCACGTCTTTGGCGCGCGAAAGGTTGGTGCGCAGGGATGCATCGTCGATGAAGGTGTTGGATGAGAGATGGAGGAGGGCGATTTCGGTGATGGGCATCTTGGAGATGAGTAATTGCTACTATTTGGTGATGAACATTGGCGGAGATGTGATGTTTCTCTTGGGTGAGAGAAGTGTCCACCTTTTATTCGAACGTGGGCTACGTGAGAAAATCTGTCAATGGATATCCAGGCAGACGGTGCTGACGTTTGATGGTGATGCTAGGCGGGAGCGCCGCATGGTCC
The DNA here is from genome assembly GCA_000263175.2 of Phaeosphaeriaceae sp. UM 1110. Taxonomy (NCBI): domain Eukaryota; kingdom Fungi; phylum Ascomycota; class Dothideomycetes; order Pleosporales; family Phaeosphaeriaceae; species Phaeosphaeriaceae sp. UM 1110. The sequence goes on from AJMS01010037.1 coordinate 12,152, forward strand.
ACAATTGGCAGCGCTGATCGTCGTTAAGCCCATTTCCGTACCTTGCTGTTTCTCAGTATCCAATAGTGTCTTTAAGAATATTTGCACGAGCGAACCATAGACTAGGGCATGTTCGCATAAGCAGCATAGGTTTTCTAGGCTCTTACATGCGCACAAAAGAAGGTATGGTCTGTACGGATTTACTCGGGTAGAAGTGCGCGAGGCTCGGAGTCGGCTTCTTGAGAAACCGCGAAAATTATCAGCAGAGCAAGTAACGTACACGCATATGTTTACTCTCAAGGAGACTGGTCGCATTATGGGAAAGTTATGCAACAATCAGGCCGAGTTGAAAGTATTGAGCATCGGAAAATGATTCAGGCGTCATATCCAGGTCGACTTTGGGACACGATTAAGTTGAACATGCAGAGCAATCTCGATCACACATTTAGGAAAGAGCACGTGGTAATATCACGCTGAGCCGTTGGTCCTACGATGAAGTAGTAAAACGAAAGTTGTATTCTAGTAGTGTGCAGGCAAAGCCAACAACTCGGGTATCCTCTCATGCCGCCTTA
>AJMS01010036.1:0-12679 GCA_000263175.2 Phaeosphaeriaceae sp. UM 1110
ATTTTCGTACTATCTTCAGCCTCCCCGTCACCTGCGTCTTTGTCGTGGTACCTGATGCCTACGAGCCATGCTCAATGCAGCCAAAATGAGATCTCGCGATATCCACAGCTCATGTCGAGATTTTGGGTCGATGTGGAGTAGTGTCCATAATCAAGACTAATTCAATATCTTGTCAAAGCAGACCGAGTACACTATTGAAGTGATCCGACATGTTGCACGTGATTCTCGCGAAAGTGATGTGACGGAAACATTAGTGCATGTGTACTTCACACACATAGTACCTCGTGCTCGCCGACACCTGGCAGATCTTACTGGCTAGGCCTGTCGCAGCGACGATCTCTACATCTTGATGATATTTACGTGTGGCTGTACTGCCAATGAGGACCCTGATGCAACAACGAAGTAGTCCAAATCCGGAGGTTGAAAGAACGTTTAGTATGAATGTGGCTTCTTTAGCGACCCCGCGTTCCGCGGGACGCTCAGACCGTGGGAGCCGAGGGCTTAAACGAAATGGCTTATCAATGTCGTGCATCAGATGCACTCTGCAGGAGCGGGAGAACATCATGCCGGTGGAAAGTGGGGCCAGTGTAGACCCTGAATGGCTAAGGTAACTCAGGACTAAGATAGAGATGAGGCTAAGTAGTTGATGGAGAGGTAGTGTATCTTCAACTCCTCTACGGCCGCGGGGTACAATGCGGGTGGCGAATTGATTGATTTCAACAGTGCAGGCACTGGGACGATGAGCTGTGAAGTGATGGAGCTCCACTTCCCACATGACATTCGCACACCGAGTCACGTCTTGGATTCTACAAGTTCCCATGTTATATATTTCCCAGTAGTACTGCCTAACAACCAAACCTACTACTCATGATGCACAAGGTAAGACGGCCACAAATGTGCAACACGTCCTTCGCTCCATCATCACAGCTGATGATCGCCCAACTGCTCTACACGCCTTGCGATGATCCTCAAACCTCGGCGACCCTCTTCATCCCGTGTCTTTGTGTCTCAAGGACCCCTCTTCTGCCAATGTATCGTCTCAGCTCTACACATATCGCAAGCACAGTTCAACCAATGTCGCCATCCCACATCGTTTGTCTCCACATCACTCATGTCGATCTCCCGCAACGTGAAAGAAACTTGGACGCCTTAATTTACGCATCAGGACAAGCTCGAGCTGTCTAAGCGAAAGTATAATAATGGCTCGCGCTAATGTGGGGGATGATTTTTGAACAGGTCGCGAGAGATGCGAGATTGGGTAGCGGAAGATGCAGATTGGTGGAATCGCATGTACCTGTGATGGCTTTCACGTCAATTGAGTTAGTGATGGAGTTGAGATTAGACAAGACCCAAAGATCTCAGATCTAGTGTAGCTAGGCGGGTAATTCAGATTGGCGAACCGTGGCAGCGTGATACATGTATTCGGGACAAGGTCCATATCAAGTAAGCGAATTATGAGCTGAACCAGAAAAGGACGCGATGATCTCAAAATGTCTGAGAGTGAGTAAGTCATGGTAATTGGTGGAAATCGCCCCTGAATTACATGTATTGGATATGATGACACTGATGATGAGGGCTACCAAGAGATGGAGATGATATACGCCAGATCTGGATCATGAGTATTTTAGATCTTGGAGACAATGGAATGTCATGGTGTAGCGAATCAATGATGGACCACGCAATGAGTGAGCCGAGATCAGAGAAGCAAGTGATGCCTCTTCGATGACAGATCGCCAGGCACCATGTCACAATGCCACAGGATGGAGAGCAAAGCCTTGCCCCTAAAAAGGTAATATGGAGCGAGAAGGAACCTTTCAACCTCATGCCGGTGGCCTAGATCAGATCATCAACAGATGCTTCTTCGAAATTAGGGTCGTCTGAGACCACAATATCCCACACTGTGATTCGAGACCCATGAATTATGTTCGAGCTCAGTGCAATGTCTCAGAGCTTTGACAAACATCATCATATCATCATGAACATCATTATGCTCAGCGCGCGCAACAATCTGGAAGCGAATCTACAATCATCGTCTTGCCCGTGCATTTCGCTTGCCACTGGAGAAGACTGTTGCAAGTATCTTAGCACAAAGGTGCAGACTCTCAACGAGTAAAGACTAGTAGGACACACAACAAATAGACTTGATATTGTCATATGAAACCATCTACACATCACAAGCCTGCTATCCATTTCAAACTCAGCTTCATGATAACAACCTCCCTGAAGAGTGAAGAACACCAAGACAGAACCTTATTTTTCGCAATGAATCGTCTTGAAAATGAACTCGGCGGCCCATTCCCTATCCAAACAATCACAGTCACACCAACAGATTCAGCATACGATAAAGCCAGCATCACAACGATGAACGCCTGCATCGAGCTACCGCAACTCCAATTGCGCGATTCATGATCCCAAGAACTCGAAAAGTTCTGGCCGCATACCACCTCAACAAACTACCTACTATCATTCCCGTATCATCTCGAATCCAACGACCCGAGATGAATCTATGGACCCATCTCGTCAAACTTTTAAACTTTCACATCTCGCTACACCGCGCAACGGCCAGACCATCTCCACCTGATCACCACTGGACAAAGATCAGCTATACATGCGGCCAATCGAAGCACCTGACTTATTGATGATACAAGTAGCCACATGCGTGTGGCGAACGCGCTGCCTGAACAAAGGCACTAGTAAATAGCTGAGTCCCGCTAACTCGACCTGGGCTACGCATCACCTGTCTAAGAAGATCGAGGCGAAACGTTCAGTGGTAGATGCAGAGGAATTTGAGGTCCAGAGAACAAAGCCTTTGCTACAGTTGCCAGCTATCCCATGCTGTGTTATTGCAAGATGGCAAAACGCACTGGAAAGTCTGTAGTATGCACATATGTCAAAGGACAGAAATGGACTTGAGCAGAGTATGACTTCATATATTATTCGCCCCGAAGTACTTTTACCCTTTTCGTTTACTTACCTATCCATTTCCACCTATATACTACCCTCCATCCGTCCCCTGCAGCAGAAAGAACGCGCCATTACCATGCATAAACGCCACTGAAGACACAAATCATACACACCCACCACCTTTCTCCTCCGTCTAGTTAATATCGAACAACTTCTTCAACTCAATCAGCAACTTCCACTCGTCCTGGCTGACATCGCTCCTGAAGAATTCCTTGAGTGTATCGATACTCTTGCGGCTAATGGCAGAGTACAACGTATCGCTCTCTTCCAAGTGTCGGCCATAGGCGGGCTGATTCGGGCCTTCAATCTTCACGGCGACGGAGGGTTGGCCCTTTTTGCAAACGTTGATTTGTTTGTGGTCGCGTTCGATTGAAGTACTGTAGTCATCATTAGTAAGGTGGTTGGAATATGGCAATGGTGTGCGACTTACACTCGACCAAGGTTAATAACTTCCTTTACACCCGTCGCGGGGTTCTTCTTGATGGCGCAAATAGGGGTGGTGATCTTGAGGTTTCCATCAATGACATCGATACCAACAACGATAGGATCCTTCTTGTTGAATACAGCGACGGGCCGCAAAACGCAAGGAAAGACGGCCAACATCTTCGACTCTTCCTTTCTTTGCTCCTCGAGCTGCTTCATGTGTGCCGTGAACTTGTCGAACAAGTGGTAGATGATGTCTGCCTCGAATACCTTTACGCCAATTTCATCGGCGTACGCGCGGGCATCTTTGTCAACCTTGACGTCGAAGCACAGCATGACGGCGTACTCGGGCGCTTTTTCCAACATGATACCTGCACGTAGAACGTCTTTCCTGAACACAGGGCCAATGGAGATGGTTGAGACGGGAATCTTGGAGACGCGGAGGAATTCGAGGAGAGCTTCGAGAGAACCGAGCGTTGAGGCTTGGACGGAGACACCACGACCAGTCTTGGAAACCTTGCTGAGCAAGTGTGCGAGATCGCCCATGACCTCGTCCATGAGATCTTCCTCGTCATCATCGGGTCCGACAACGAGTAGACGGGATCCGGCAATAGCTTGGTCGAGACCATCTGCAGAGATCTTGATACCCATGGCAGCTTTGACCTCTTTGTTGTGGACGTATTGTGACTTGACTCGCAGTTCCTTCATTTCCGCTGGGGTCAAGAGCGCTCGAATATTCGTCACTATTGGTTCTGGATTACCACATAGCACTATTCGATCACCTTCATGTAGAACACCATTCGACAGGATGACGTCGATTGTGGTACCGAGACCTTCGATGACCTTGACCTCGAGAACAGTACACTCGACCTCGGACAGATACATAAGGTTGTTTGTCAGACGCTCCTGCGTGAGCTTAACGATGAGCTTGATCATGTCGGGGATACCCTCTCCAGTATGCGCCGATGTTGGGCAGACCGAGACGAATTTGGACATGCTCTTGTTCTTGTGGAACAGTTCCGAGTTGAAACCCTGTTCTTGCAATTGTGTGCGAACAAAGTTCCATCGTTCTTCGAACTCGGATTGCACGGACGCCTTCTGGAGGTTCAAACTGTCGACAAAGCCGTTGTTGTCAATCTTCTTCCAGCCAAAGAGACGATCGATTTTGTTGAGCGCGACAATGAAAGGTGTCCTCCTGTCTCGCAGCAGCCTCATGGACTCGATGGTCTGGGGCTCGAGACCGTGCATAATATCGATGACGAGAATGGCAATGTTACAGAGTGACGAACCACGGGATCGGAGATTTGTGAAAGACTCGTGACCGGGCGTATCGATGACTAGAAGACCAGGGACGTTGAAGACGAACTCCTTGTCCTTGTTCACCACGGCGACCTTCTTCTCGAGCGCTTCGACGGGGAAGTAGGTGGCACCAATCTGTTGCGTGATACCACCAGCTTCACCTTCCTGCACGTTTGTCTGTCGAATCTTGTCGAGCAGTTTTGTTTTACCGGTATCGACGTGGCCAAGAATACAGCAAATGGGGGAACGAAGGTTGTCCTTGGAACGAGCAGCAAGAGCCTCTTCATGGGCTTGCTTTCGTCGCTCGGCTGCTGCAGCCTTTCGCGCCGCTTCAGCCCGTTGAGTTGCAGTGCCTTGCTCATCTTCCGATGAGTCGTCTTCGCTATCCTCGTCCGAATCAGTCTCAGAGTCGGATGCTGATGCTTCTGCTGGTGCAGCCTTGGCTTGTGCAGCACTCTCTTTCGCTGCTGCTTCTTGAATTGCCTTCTCCTCTTTGGCCTTCTTTGCAGATGCCTTGCGCTCCTCTTCTTCGTCAGTGTCGATATCCCAGCTGTCTTTGACACCATCGTCCTCATCCGCGAGGGCTTCCCAATCGTCGCCGGACTCTTCGCCCTTCTTCGCCTCGGCATCCAGACGAGCCTTCTCTGCCTCAGCGGCGGCCGCAGATGCCTGCTCTTCGGCCAGCTTGAGTTCTTCGAGCTTCTTGGCTGCCTCTTCGGCCTCGCGGGCCTCGCGGGCCTTTTGTTCCTCAAGCTGCTTCTTTCGCTTCTTGCGGTCGTCGTAGACAGGCTTCTTCTTCTGCTCCGTGTCATCGAGTGCCGCGACCTTGGCACCTCCAGCTTCGAGCATCTGCTTCAAGCGCAGATCTGCCTTCGCCTTGGCCTCCTTTTGCGCCTTGGTCATGTATTTGCCCTCCTTCTTGAGCTGCTCAATCTTCTCCTTCTCCTTCTGCTTCTTCAGCGCTTTGGCTTCTGCCTGTCGCTTCTGCTCCTCCTCGGCTAGCTTTTCCTCTGCTTCAATGCGAGCCTTCTCCTCTGCCTCAGCACGAGCCAGCTCCTCCTCCCTCTTCTTCCTCTCCTCCTGCTGTTTCTGGAGAGCGGCGAGCGCAGGATTGAGCTTCTTCTTCTTGCCGCCCGCGGCAGCAGGGGGCTCTGGAGTGGACGCGGCGGGTGCGGCAGCGGGCTCGGCTTTGGTCTCAGCCGCCTTTGCTGGCTCAGCGGACTTCGCCGGGCCACTCGCTTTCTTCTTCGCAGCCTACAGTCATTTGTCAGTCTCCAATCGCTCATGGTGGGGTCCAAGGTGTATAGACATACCAGCTCCTTCTTGCGCTGCTTCTCCTTCTCTTTCTTCTCCTTTTCCTTCTCCGCCTTGGTCTTCACTCGCGGCGCACCGTCGTCTGCTGGCTCGTCCTTGGGCTCGTCCTGCTTCTCGGCTGCCGCGCCGCCCTTGCCCTTCTTCTTGCCATAGTTTCCAGCGAACACATCGTCATCGTCGTCGTCAAAGGTCGCTTCTTGAGGCGCCTTGCTTCCAAGACCAGCATCTGCACCAGCGTCTCCATTGGCGGTAGGGTCCTCGCCCTCGAGCTCAAAGTCTGCGCCCTTGTTCTTCTTCTTCTTGCCGCGTCTCTGCAGGGCAGCCATCAAGCCACCACCCGCAGCATCGTCGTCTGCTGCCGCATCTTCTGCCTTTGGCTCTTCTGCGCCATTCTGAGGCGCTATGCTCTCACCCAGCTCGGCCTCCCAGTCGTCATTCTGGGCCTTCTTGTTGCCCTTCTTCTTTGGCGGCATCTTGACGGAATGAAGAAGTTGACTGGTGAAGACAAATTTGTGCGCGTGAAATTTGCTTCGAGGAGCTCCGTGTGGCGGGGTCGCGCACTCGGATATGTGATGACGCTCGCGGATCGAGGTGGCGCAGACAGTTGTTGCCTGGTCCGTGAAAAGTGGCGTATGAGTCAGAATACCAATCAAGGTCTCGACTGTGATAGAGCGGCGGAAAGCGCAGGAGCGAGGTAAACGCACACTGGTTGTCGTGAATTTTCTCGTTGTTTGTGCTACCAATTGTTCGTGGCGGCGGGCCGCGGGGTAGCCTAACTAGATGGGGTCTGTGCACTCAAGGTCAACTCCCTGGGTTGGAGTCTCCAACCTTGTCTCATCATTATGCTGCTTTAATGTCACCTATATTCGATTCATTTTCAATGTTGGCAATGACCGGGCGGCCACATGGATCGAAATCCTGCACGTCTAGAGCGCAAAAGACTCATGGTTATATTACAAGTGTAGTTTATCATTATATGCAGTTACTCCATACTTGTACAACTGTCCTACTCTAATGAAGCTTATGCCAGAAACTTGAGCTGCAGATTGTCGTTTGTACGCGGCATCGACTCAATGGCACGCATAGTCATGGGAGCGCTTTGCTCAATCATCTCTCGATGCCATGCCTTGGCAGTCTCATCATATCCGATGCCATTGCGCTCATCCCGCTGAACTTGACCGTATTGTGCCGCTAAGACTACAAGCGTCTTGTATCGCACCATTATCCGATCATTCTTGACTTCATCGTGCCGCAGCTCGTACCACTGATAACCCCTGCGATCTCTACGAATGTAGTTTGGAGCCAGGTGCCGCCAACCCGGGAAAGTGGGCATCAGATATTCCTCACAAAGGGCAAAGGCATCAAGGAGGCGGCCACGCTGAGCGAATGCTCTAACCAATTCGTTCCAAGTAAAGACATCGAGGGCGTAGCCATTGACGAGAAGGTCGCGCATCGTGCTTTCGGCCGTCTTCAGTGCATTAGGGTCCGGGTTTGATGGGGCAAGAACACTACGCAGGTATATCCTTGATGCCCTGATGAGGGCGGTCCGACGAGTGACGGAGGTGCTCGTTTCTTCATACTGTTCGAGGACTGTCGGGTCGAGTAGGTTACCATCGGCGCTGGATGTCGAGTTTGGATGCGCGGCTTGTGAGAATGTCTTGGAAAATTCATCCGTGGTTCTGCGAGCAAGAGCCCAACACTCGGCCACTTTTTCATGCTCCTCAGCTCTCGCGTGCGCCTGCATTTCACCTATGATAAGGTTCATTGGAACCGTGTAATCGTCCGCAGTTGGGGTAAAACCTTTCGCTTTGCGAAGCAGCTTATTCCAGGTCTTGTATGCCCCTCTCTGAGCATACAGCGAAATAAGTAGACCGTAAAATGACTGCGGCACGGAGGCGCGACCGTAATTCTTGAAATGCTTTGTGTGTTGGGGCTCGCGATGGAGAAGTTGCTCTTGAATTGCGTCCGCGACCATAGCCTCAACTGCCGTCTCCACGTCTTTCAGCTTATAGTTGCGGTGCTTGGGGGCCTGGTATGCCAATTTGCGAAGCTCAGCCGTAGCAAGGGTGCGGATTGAAGCTTCTTGAGAGCTGAGAGTCTGGAGAATACCCTGCTTTTTCATTGTTCGGTAAACGTCGATTGCGCGGTCAAGTTGTCCGCCACCCTCCCGAAGAAATCCAGTCATGACGATGGCGTAATGAAGTGCGTGAGGCGAGACGCCGTTCTGTGGCATAGTGATCCGCAAAATCTTATACGCGGCATTGGTTTGCTTGACTGCAATGAGCGCTCGCATGAGGCTGCCATACGTCCAGGTATCGAGCGGTATCCCGTTATCGACCATTTCTCGATAGCGGTGTTGAGCTCCTACAAGATCGCCATCTAGAGCGTGCTGTTGGATGAGCAGGTTCCACACATACGTCAGCGTATGCTTCTTCAGCGAACCAGCCCGACAGCTCGCGAGCATGCTCTGTGCAATGGCCTCGGCGCCCTCCGGGTCACCGGCTCTCAAGAACACCAAGACGTATGCAGACCTTGCTCGAGCATTCGACTTCAAGTCGACACCAAGTTGTTCTGCTCTTGAAAAGAGAGCCTCAAAAGCTTCAATATCGCCCCTGCGTGCACATAGATCTAGCAACGGTCCAAATGTATACCTGTCGGGGGTCATTTCACTAGCAATGATGGTGTTGAAGCATTCCAGAGCTCCGTCAAGGTCATCGGCGCGGATGTATGACAGTAGCAAAATGTTCCAGCACGCAAGGTCAGGAGTGAACCCATAGTCGGCGCTGATACTGTTGAAATAGGTTATTGTGCCGTCGACGTCTGCGCGCCTCGCGCAAGCTAGCATAAGCGCTGTCACGAGCTTTAGGTCTAGATCCTTCTCGTAGTATGTTTGAAACTCCTTGAGGTATTGCTGCACAAGTTTCAAGCCCCCATGGTCACCATAGCGATGAATGAGGTACTCAAGCAACCCAGCTCTCATAGGCACACCGGGCAACAACGTGCGATGGTCTTCTATCACGGCTATCGCCTGGGTTATCTTGCCATGATCCCAGTAGTAAACGATGAGATTCCTCAAGAGGCTCAAGGATGGCACGATTCGGTCCGAGAGTCGACATAGTTGTCTGTGTTCGTTGTACAAGCTCGATATGAGCAAAGGTATGTCGGTAAAGGCCCGTTCGTCCGGTGCCTCCATCAATTGCTTGATGCAATGCTCGTAGCACTCTGCGATCGGTAGTTGAAGTGATTCCAATTCCCGAAAGAGGTGACGAATGAACAATGATATGCTCTTTTCGCTTCTCGTCTTGCTTTTCAAAAGGCAAGATATAACATGCGGAAAGAAAGAGATGACAAAGAGCTCCAAAGTCTGCTCATTTTGCGGAGAGGACTTGAGGTCGTTGTGAAATTCGCGAACATAGGCAAGAAGCCGTGTGAACTGGATCTCGAATTTATGAATCGTGGCGGCACTTTGCCAAATGTCGGGAAGTGCATTGCCCCATCGAATCGAGACAGGTGTAGGTACATGGCCGAAAAACTTCTTCTGGCTGAGAAACAAACCGAAGGCACGCAGACTGAGATCCCATTGGCCGTCGGTGATGGTACGATGCAGAATGAGGTCGATGCCAACGTGGTCAAACTCGATTCCTCGATATGATGGCACGCTCTCGAGCATGTCTAATGCCCGGTCAGGCATGCGCAAGGCACAATGCGCGGCGGTGGCAGCACGATATGATGAAGTGCGGCGCAAGTGCTCGGGCAGCGCTTCAAAGACGGCGAGGATGTTCTTCAGTACAGCGGTATCCTCGTTGACTGTGAGGTACTCGAGGAGATCTGCTCGCAGGGCCCCGTTGTCGTCGCCGTCGAAGGCCGAGGGCGGAATCTTGGTGTACAGCCGCCACGCTAGACCTTGCGCATCCGACTTATCCTTGATCATCTGCTGGAGGTCTTTCCAAACGTTATCATCGTTTCCTGTGCGGGACGTGCCTCCTTCACTCGATGTTGTAGTATAACGGCGGACAGGCACGCCTGAGAAGGTACGCCGCCGCGAAGTGGCAGCATCCGGTGTCCCAGCAGACAACTGCCTGAGAAGAGCAAGAGTCTTCTCTGGATACAGAAAATCGAGGAACGAGTCGCCGCCGTAGGGAGCGTGGGGGGAGGATGGAGTGGACCTCGCGGGCTGGTCATTGTTTCCGGCGCCGGCGAATTGCGATGCAGCCCACCATAGTGGCAGGCTGAGGTCGCTTGCACCGTGGTGCCAGAAGGTCGAATGAAGCTTTCGTCGTGTGCGTAGACATGGTTGTGCAGCGCGGAAGAGCTTGCGTCCGCCAGATTCAATGCATGTCGAAGTCCGCTCGAGCATCACCTGAGGCGCCGCGAGAGGTTGTGCGCAGTGGATCCACAACGAATGACGGTGTCGCTAGTTATATACGAAAGTGAGTGACAGACACTGCAATGTTATACATGTAGACGGGGCGGAGAAGAGAAGGTATGCGAGCACGTGGCAAGTGAAGACGAGGCGTGTCTGGCGGTCACAAATTCTAGAAACTTTGGATATCGATGATCCAATTGATGCAGGGCCGCTAGGCCTGTTAGTGCCGGTGCTCACTGCCCCTCCGACCACCATGCAAGACATGATATTCGAGCAATTGACAACACCACCATAATATCCTCCGTCATGAATATCACAAAATTCGTCCACGGCTTCCGCGAGTCGGCCTTCCTGCTGGGCGACTACAGCACCTACCGCGCGCAGGTCTCGCGCCGCCTGCGAATTGTGCAGAAGAAGCTCGGGCGGGCCACGCCCAAGAACGCCAAATATGCTGCCAAAGAGCACGTCACTGCCGAGGACGTCGCGAAGAACATTGAGTATGCGGAGAAGCTTGAGATATATCCCATGATTCTGACAGGTGCAGGTACCTGCATTTGCTCCTTCTCACTTCGGAGCGAGCATGGGCTCAAGCAATGGCCATGAAGGCATCCCACTCCGAGGACAACGCCGACAAGAACATCACCGGCTCCACGCGCCAGCACATTGTCTCCCGCCTCCACAAAGCTGTCCAGACCGCGAAGCAGATTGTCCAACTTGTCTCGGAGAAGAGCGCAAGCGGCGCAAGCGACACTGATGTCCTCGAGGCAACTGCCTACCGCTACGCACTGGCAGGCGTGGAGGAGTTCGAGAAACAGGCCGAGGGCGTCAAAGCGAGCAGTGCCTCGCCGCAACGCTGGAACACATGCTTGACCAACTTCTCCGCTGCAAGAGTAATCTACAGCTCCTTACTGAAGTCCACCAAGAAGGATCTCTTCAAGGAGGTGCTCGCTGGCACTACCGACCCCAGCATCCGCTATGCCGCATACCAGAGCCGAATCCCAAGGACTGTGGGAGTGTCCTCGATCGCCAGGAAATTCTTCCCCAAGGACCAAGCAGAGCTAATCACTGCCGTCAAATCGCTCGATTCGACAGCCCTTGATGAACAGGACGAAGCCGCATCTCGTAAGTTCACCTCAATGCCAATGTTGGATTTTCTAACGGGGGGTAGACTCGCAGATTACCTGGCGAGGCCGAACAGCAAACATTGTGGATGCTGCGATTGGGCAGGCGCTCGTCTCTGTCGACGCCGCTTCTGGCGTGCTCGATCAGTCCTCCGGCGCTGGTGCTTCATCCAAAGATCGTGCCAATGCTTATGACGACATCTTGATCGCGAGCCAAGATACTGTAGATGCAACTCGACGAGCCATTGAAGAGCTGCAGAAGGAAGGCGTTGACGAGGGCGATGCCCGCATGCAAGATCTACGTGTGACAAACCTCGCCGTCAACTACGACCTAATCTCATGGAGAGTGGGAAGGAACAGGGTGCTCATCGGAGCAGACGACGGACTCACTTTTCCCCCAAACCCCCCACAGAAGCCGCGGCGTCCACGCAAAGACGGCAAAGAGTGGACGGAACGAGAGGAGCCAACCGGCCGCAAACTGGCTCGATTACGCGAGCGCATTGCCCTGTACGATGCTATCCTGCAAAGCATAGACTCGGTCAAGGAACTGAGGGGTGCTGCTCGCGATACCGACTTTGTCTCTGAGCTCGACGGCCAACGCGCTTACTTCCAGGCGCTGAAATGCCTAAATTTATCTCATGCATATGCGTTTCTATCAACACCAAAGGAGGCCTTGGCACTTTGCAACCGCGCACTGTCCCTGTCCTCGCAGGCTACATCTGCTCTTCGGTCATCAGCATCTGCATCCTCGGGGGCGCCTAAGCTAGAGGTGACGGAGCAACAAGCACAGTATCTCAAGCAGAGCCTTGAAAATCTCACCTCGCACTACCGAGGCGTTGTGGCATTGTCTCAGCTGTTTGCCAACTCAGAAACCGCCTCGAAATCAGGTCTGACGAATGCTGCGCCGGTTGTTGAGCGGTTGAACGAATACCCTACATCTGGGTCGGTGGACCTCAAGAATCTGGTGACATGGCCCCCAAAGCTCAAGCCTGTGCCAGTGAAGCCCCTCTTCCTAGACGTTGCGTGGAACTTTGTCGAGTACCCTGGGCAAGCGCCCGCAAAGCAGGAACCGGAGCCTGAACGGGCACAGGTGGAGGAGACGAAGCCGGAAAAACCGGCAGCAAAGAAGGGATGGTTCTCTTTTGGTAGGTGAAGAGGGAGCAGGGATACGCGCACCACTGCAGAATTCGGG
>AJMS01010035.1:0-12671 GCA_000263175.2 Phaeosphaeriaceae sp. UM 1110
TAGTGCCTGAATTCAGTCGATCTGGTATGATGTGAGAATAGTGGATGAAGAATGGATTGAAGGATGTCTGGCTGGGCTTGATATTTATGCAAATGAGAAAAGGCTCAGATCAACCGTTCTGCTAGATCTAAAGACGCTGAACCAACGCGACTGCCAGATCACAAACTTTTTGTTTCCTGTTCTGATTTTGCAGCTGTCAAATCCGTGGTTGGTTTCGAACTTGGACCCTGGTGCCGTGGGTTCACCAATATCTCACTATCGTCCATTGCCTTTCTGGGCCATAAATGGCGGTTTCGAACCATGATTCTAGACTTATGGTACGGAAAGACCCTTGACACAAGACATCACGGGAGCTCAACAATAGTGCTCATCCGCAATGAGTCACTTGGAAGCGACGCTGTGCACATTGGCCTTGGGCACACAAGGGTTGGAGATGACAAGGTCACGTTGAGACGTCCGCGCTGCCTGCAAGAAGTATGTCCACGGTATGATGTTCGTATATTCTATCACAAATGGACTGTCTTCAGCCATCTTCCATGTACCTATCAAAGACATCCGCATAGAACTTCCTGCCCACGTCCTGATGGCTTCTAATCTTCGTCCTTAGCTGCGTCTCGCCCCATGTATCATACTTGCCTCTCAGGAACGCGCTATCGATCTCTCTTCCCTCCTCGCTTTCAATACTGGTAGCGAAGTCCTCGCCCGCAAAGTGCGCCTTCAAGGTATGCACAGCTTCCGCTTTAGTCAGATCCCTTCTCATGCCCTGGAAGAACGGTACGCTAAAGCGCTCATCCGTGCCTGACAGTACGCGATGGGTTGTCGCTTTGCATACCCCATTCGTGACGACTTCGAACCCTTGGCCGATATTAACAACGAAAGTGCCGGGTATATTCGGTACATCGATCCAATCCCCGCTTTTGTTGAGCGCTTGGAGGCCTTTGATGTGTGGTGGAGAAGCTTGGAGCAAGAATGTCCACCATCCTGATGAGTCCTTGTGTGGGCCGACGCCTTGGTCGGTACCGCTTTCTGATGTTGGGTAGTGGACCAACTTCAAGCGATGTTGATCTGAGAGAAAAGGTAGAAAAGTGGTCGGTTCCAGGGCTAGGGCTTCAGCTACTAGGAGGAGAAACCTCTCGCTGAGCGTAGTGAGCTCTGCGATGTATCTTTCTACGATGTGCCGTAGAGCTGGATAATTCGTTGGCCACTAGTCAACGATCAATTGTAAAGTTCATTAGACAATCTTCGGAAATCACTTACTTGGTTTGGACCTTTCAGCCTCTCGGACAACGGCTTTCCCTCTTCCCAATCATCAAGCAATTCGGTCGCGAACTCAAATTGTTCTCTTTGATCTACCTTGCCCGCAGTCTTCTCTGCCCCAGCACCACTGTATCCGAGGAAATGTGGCGAATTTTCCAATGCTACCTTCGCTTTCTCATCGTGTGAGAGCCTGAAAAGCCGTGGCAGCACATCTATGAGATCCTGTATCACAGCGCTTGCGATGTCGTGGTTCGATACATAAAGAAATCCAATGTTTGTGATCGCGTGCCTGAGTTCGGCAAGCAACTCTCGTCTCGACTCAGGATTCTTCGCTTTTGCGAGGTCGATCACAGGGACGGTCGTAAAGTTCGAAGTAGCCATATCTGCCGTGCCCGTTGAGACGACTGCTGTCAAGACATGCTTAGCTGCACATAAGTGGCTGCAAGCGTGATCGTATGCATACAGCCGTTAGTCTCCGACACCGGTCCGCGAAAGGTCGGTCAACATCCGAGATGTAGAGCTGGTGAGGGAGCCTTGTTGTTGACATCAATCTCAGCGTGTATGGCGTGACTGTGGGGTTTGCATTGGCAATCAAGCAATAAAGTTAGCGTGCGCTAGCACGACGGTTATAACCATGGCGATTATCTCCGGTCGGTATGGTATTTCGTGTATGGAGTAGATACTGACAGCATCGCTGCAATCTCGTCTCTCATATCAAGGAAGTGTTATTAAGCATCTATTCTGAGGAAGGTCATATGGCTTAAAGCAACGGCAGCGACGCAGATCAATGTAACAGGACGTAATCAAGGGATGCCAGCCGTGATGCGCTACAATCAGTATACTGCATTGCATTGGAAAGTCTCCTGAGAAATTCTAGTCGTAGTACTTCGTTGTCTTCCCTCCAATGATTGTCTCCTCGTTCGTCTCGCTCCTCACCTTGCCCTTTCCAACACCCTTGGCTACTCGAGCTTTGACCCATTCACCTGCGGTGATCCCCACTGCACCTTCGTCCTTCACATTAGTGTAGCCAAGCTTGTCAAGCACTGCACTCCTGACGGGGTTCAAGACTACATCGTCTTCTGGTCGCACAAAGTAGAGCACCCCGAGACGGTCGATGTCCGCTTGATCTGGAGGTGGTGCGACGACGCGGTGGATGCTACTCTTCAGAAAGCCGTTCGTGAGGAACTCGAGAGAGTCGGCAATGTTGACGGTGATACTACCAGGATAGGGTTTCACGTGCCTCCACTCGCCTTCCGGCGTGCGGACTTGAAGCGCTGCAACGGGCTGGCGGAAGAGCAATGTGAGTGAGCCGAAGTCGGTGTGACCTTTGACCCAGATGTTCTCAAGTGCTTGATTCTGCTCGGGCGTACGATGGTGGTACTTCATGTATCGCAGATGACAATCGCTCTTTTGCGAGTACCGGTGCTTCTCGAGGAAGAAATCTTCAGGCAGCTCAAGGATGATGGCGAGAAGGACCAAGAGCTTGCCAACAACATCATCTGAGATGTGACGTGCGAATTTTTCAATCTCTGCGCGATGTTCGTTGATGACCTCTGGATGTGGACGTTCAAATGCTGGGATGAACTTCGGGATGTTGTAGATCTCAGTGTTGTCTTGCACACCTGGTCGAACTTCTCGGAGACCAAGGGGTTTGTAGCCGTTGTAGCCTCCATTTTCAAGATCGGCTCGATACTTTAGCTTCTCTTCCCTCGGAAGCTCAAAAAGCTGTTTGCCAATGGCGAATTGACGGTCAACCGCTTCTTGGCTTAACCCAAAGTTTGTGATATAGAAGAACCCTTGCAAGCATTAGACTACCTCATGCTGAAGTCATGTCAAATCGTACCAATCTTTTCGAGGGCATCAAATAGTTGTTTTGCAAGTCTCTTCTTTCCGTCCGGAGCATCGAACAGCGAGAGGTCCAGCGTTGCTAAATCTGCCCAGTCCACTTGGAGAATCAGCACTGCAATCTGCGCTTTGTGATTACGTCACATACGCTCGTACTTGGTCTCCGGTACTTGATCATAGCTCAAGAGAGCCGCATTCGCTTGGAGCGTCTGTGCAGTAGCCATATTGGCTGAGAAAATGTACGGTTCAATCACGACAGTAAAGGAAGGCGAAGTGCTTCGTTCGGCGCATCGCTGTATTCGTTGATATATAAACGCGACTTCGGATACGCGTTAAGTCCGACTGCAACGTGCTGCACAGGGATTACCTGCAGGATGTAGAGTATTGGATTTACTCGTTGGTGCAACCCCATATTCGTGATCCTTGGCTTGAAGCACGAAATCCAGTCGTCCACATTTGGCTAAGGATCGGCGTGAAACGAGACCTCAACGTTCGCGTAGAACGTCAGAGTGGGAAGCAATATCGTGCTCGCCGCTATGCGCCCCTTGACAACGCTTGTAACGGCGGTTTCCACTTGCGCATGTCTGTAACCGCAGCCAAAACTGTAGTATTCATCTGTCCCAGGGTGTGGATAGATAAGAAACCCATGTCGATGGTGCGATCCCGACTACGGATACCGGCTGTCAAGGTCAATGTGGCGTTCGAATACCCTCGTTACGATGGCTCAGTGACTACAATTTAAGGTTATAAAGATCGTGTCTCTGTGAAAAATTCATGCCAGCACCGCACACAATGTCCGACGACAAAGGCGACCCAACCAGTACGTCGACTGCAGTAGTCGAGGATCCCAGCAGCAATTTGCATTATGCTCGACGAGGATCTGCCGTGCACGATGACACCTTGGCCAGCGACATCAAGGGCTACGACGCAGACCGTATGCGAGCGCGGACACTTCTGACAGTGGAAGAGGAGAAGAAGTTGCTACGTAAGGTTGATCTGCGTCTGATGACATTGTGTTCCATCATGTTCCTTCTCAAGAATATCGATGCCGACAATGTCTCAAACGCGCGTATCATGAACAGAGGCCAGCCAAGCAACATCATGAAGCAGCTCAATATGACTTCAAATGAATACAACTTGGTGACCACTATGTATTATGTAAGTAACGGCGCAGCCATCGAAAGTTCCTCGACTTACATGATGCACTTAGATACCATACATTGTGGCGGAGGCGCCATCAAACCTGCTCCTCAAGCGCCTGCTACCTTCGCGGTGGCAGTCAAGGATCATGGTGACTTGGGGTTCGTATCTTCTTGATCTTGTATTGAGCCAGAGAGCTGATTGTTGCGACTATAGGTATTGCTTTGGCTGGCCACGTTGCAGTCAAGAACAAAGAAGGGCTGTATGCTGTGCGTTTCCTGCTTGGCTTGGTAGGTCTCCGCAATGTTCCGTCTGAACTGTTTTCGGTTGACATGCGACATCAAGTTTGAAGCTGGAATGTTTCCAGGTGTTGTTTTGCAAATGTGCTACTGGTATCGTCCAGATGAGATGTCCGTTCGACTATTATATTTCTGTCAGTCTACGTCTCCTCATTCGTTCCTTTGCCCGTCGCTGATTAGGCAGATATCTTGGGCAATCTCTCAGGAGTAGTCAGCGGAGTATTGGCCTTCGCTTTCTCGCATCTCGACGGTGCACAAGGTTTGTCCGGCTGGCAATGGCTTTTCCTTGTAGAAGCCATCATCACTATAGCTTTCGGCATCTCACTATATTGGATCCTTCCTGATTGTAAGTATGCTATTGAACCAAGGGGTAGAATCACTGACTCACAGTTCCAGTTCCCCCACAAGCCAAGTGGCTGACTGAGAAAGAGAAAGCATTCATTCAGGCTCGATTGCCAGGTAACGCTCCTCAAGCGTCCGAGATGCACTTCCGATTCAGGGAGATTGTGGACGCCTTGAAAGACGTACGCTTGTGGCTGTTCACACTCATTTGGGCATTGATGACGATTGGCACGTCCGGTGTGCGATTCTACCAACCGACCGTCATCGCAGACTTGGGCTACACCGATATAGCCTCAGCGCAATTGCTGAATCTCCCTATCAGTATCTTGACTATCATTGTCATCGCTGTCACAGGATCATTTGCGGACAACGGTCGACTTCCACGCCCGCTCTATCCTTTATCATTCCTCTGCATTATCCTCATCTCCTACGGCGTGCTTTACGCATACCCTAACTCTGGAGGCGTCTATGCAGCGACTTTGATAGGCAACTCGGTTACGAGCGCCTGGTACCCAATGATGTGGCCCTGGCGTGTGCAAACAACGTCAAAAGCCACTGGATCAGCGTTCTCGATTGGCTTTGTGAACAGCTACGGTCAGATGGGTGGCGCTATTGGCCCTCATCTGTTTCAGAGAAAATACGCCCCTCACTACGGCGTTAGCTTTGGGATCGCGATGGCTTTCGTTTCAGCCTGCATCTTGACGACATCTTTCACCTGGTTCCTGACACGGAAGACAGAAGGTGATACTCGGCGTCTGAAGGTGGCAAGGGTCAAGGCTCAGAAAAGGGGTGAGACTGTGTTGGATGACGTCGTGGACAACGACCTGAAAAGATCACGAGGTGTTAAGGGCTCTGACGCAAGTGAATGAGATCAAAAGGCTGTGAATGGCAAGCCTTTAGACGATGTACGCTCGTTCGAGACATACACAGTAGATTGAAGATGGGCTGCCTCCAGGAAGTGGTGGAATGAAGAACGCGACCTACCCGCGTGACGCAATGTTGGTCGTTGTGGCCCGAGCTCGCCTTCACATTACTGTACCACTGTACCTAGCTTTTCGAGTCTACTTCTCGAACATCCAACCTCGAAGTTGGACATAGTGAAAATAACTCAAGCTACTCTGAAATCAGCCATCCATACATGCTTACTATCGTTACTTCCCCATGCTTACGGGCATTTTGCTCATTTATGTTTGCAGCATTTGGGGAAGCCGTCATGGCTCGTGGGCCATCTCAACGTCTGCAGATGGAAGAGCGTCAAAGTAGAATGAAAGCGCGTATCACCCTGCTGGATATCTCCTTGTCTTCTTTGCTACGACCGTAGCAGCGGACAACTTCAGACACAACTGAGAAGCGGTGGTCCTATCTTCACAATATTATGCTCCAGTTGAAGGGTCAATGGCTCAATGTCTGACCTTTTCCACGATTGCAGCATTATGTCTACTTACAATGTGCATGACGTGGTGCCCGCACTGTGTGTCTGTGAATACACAATGTTGGAGGAGCCTGGGATCTAAAAATGTCTCGCAAAGTTCTCCTACACATAAATCATGTGCACCAAATATACTCCGGGGACAACATGCAGAAGAAACAATATCTCAGTATGAGCGGCTTGCTCTCACGCTATCAGCCGTCGTACACCGTGGAGCCAAGTCCTGAGATTCCGCGCGAATATCTTGCAGTTGACAAGGCCGGCTCGGGTAGTTTCGCCGAGGTATACTTCTGCGTCCCTAGGAGCTTTATTGAAAGCACAAGAAACTCCGGGCCGGTAAGAGCTGAGCTGTCAAATCTGACAACCTTCCTTCAGGCCGTGAAAGTCAGCAAGCCACAAAACCACGGTTCGATCGCCGACGAGATTCTTGCCTTGAAGCGCATACAAGAAGGACAACAACAGGTTGAGGGATACTCGCACTTCTTCAATTTACTGGCATGGGACACTAATAATTCGATACCTCGCTGGTTAGCTACGTCTACGTTGCCACTATGTTGTGACCTCAAAGCATTGCACCATTACGAGCAAGCTTTTCCCAAAGTCTTCGTATGGCACTCGTTCGTACAGCTCTACGAAGCTCTTGCCTTTCTTTACAAGGTCTGTGACCCACCAATAGAGCATAACGATCTTCACGAGGGTAACGTGATCATCGGCTATTCCGAGGCTCATCAAAGCAGCCTGCCCCAGGTCAAGATCATCGATTTCGGGTTGGCAAGGCCAGACATGTTTCGTCAGTCTCCGCTGTCCGAAGCGGATGCCCAAGGAGTGATTGCGATTGTGTATCGTCTCATTCAAGGCACATACCCTGTTGACAAGTTCGAAGACTTAGAGGAAGCCCCCGCTCTGGACCCATCGGCAGATCATGAAACCGTTGCTTTCCACGAATTCCACATGGAATTTTGGACGCAGGGTGAGATGAGCGAAGGCACGGTTCTACTGCAACAGTTGTGGCAGCATTACTCTGCTTACGCTAAGTCCCAAATTGCTGCAGCGTCTCCATTCTCAATCGGACATGTCAAGGATATTATCAAACATGTGGCACAAGCGCGGTACTCTAACCTGGAACAACGGATCGAAGAACTTCTCAACGACGATACCAAATCGTAGTTCGCATCTGCTTTCAGACATCACGCAATGTTGAGAGTACTTCGAAACTGATCACGTCTGAATAGCTCAAACAATTTTCCATTTCTTTAGTTTGGTTCTACATATTCTGAAATGGATACTTCATTCCCTCACAGTAGCACTCCCTTGGGATCTGATCCTGCGACACAAGTTGAAACGACTTAGCGAAAGATTTCAATCAACCATTTAAGCACTAGAGGGGATTACTATTCTAGCTATTGAGCTTGCTAACATTTCTAATATAACTTGATCCAAATACGTCTAAACAAATTGATTGTGTCAACCCTAGCTGATTGACAGAAGAGACAGAGATCCGGGAAATTGGTGATCTAGCTGTATACTACACTCGACCTACTTGTCTCTTGGGTCTCGTCTCCGGAGGAATTGTTTAGATATTATAATGATTTCCTACACATTACTTCTCACCGTAATGTGGGAAGATGCGACATTGTTCCAGTTCTTTTCACGCAGTCAATCTGCAACCAAGATGGTTATGTTGTAATTCTGGTATTGATATTTCACTCTCTTGAGGTAGCTCTCGGAACACCAGCGGACGACTATGCGAACTGTTTGCCCCTTTGAGAATGACGAGCTCTAGGGAGAGGTAGCAACTCGTGAATGTCATGAACCCTCGGTCAATATGAAGGTAGCAGGTCATTACTGTACACATTCTGCACGACTACTTAGTTGAACTCGCAAATACTGACACAATGTCTATCACAGGGCCAAGTTCTAATACTCCCCCCAACTACACCTTCTTCCATACTATCGGCGAGGGCAAATCTGGTCAAGTTCTTCTGGCCGTCGACAACGCGACCATCGATTCCGCCCGAAGCGAAGTCGCAGCCAAGCGAGAGAAGGAGGCTATTGCGCTCACAGTCTCGAAGATCGTGGCTATCAAAAAGGCTACCACTCAAGTCAGCCTAGGCAATGAGCGAAAAATCCTCGAAAAGATACGCTCGAAAGCGAATCTCCACAATGGCAGCAACAACATTGTCAAGTTGCTCAACGCAGATTCGGGGCCGAATCCGCGATGGCTTGTTCTCTCCACGATGCCAGTCTGCTGCGATCTACTCTCGGTCATACTGCATGCCAGAGACGTCGACATCAGTCTACCCCCAATTCTGGTGTGGTCAATCTTCGAGCAACTTTATCGCGCGATATTTTTCCTGCAGGAAGTGTGCTATCCTCCTATTCAACACGGAGATCTCAACACCACCAACGTTATAATTGGCTATCACAGCTTGCCTGCCCGAGGCTTGCCTTCTTGCATGGTAATTGACTTCGGCGAGGCTACAGAGGACACCAAAGACAACAGCGAGAAGTTCTTGAACGTGATGGGCGAACTCGCTCAGGAGGCCGAGGGCAACGAGCATATCTCAAATTTAATTGCTGCATGGGGCGACGATGATTTGGGTCAGATGGGGGTTGAACAGACTTGGACGAGGTTTCGGGAAGTAGCGCACGTTGCCATTGCAGCGGTAACAGTGGAGGAAGCTCGGGAAATTGCTACTTTTGTAGGTCAAGCAGCCAAGGCAGCGGCAGGACAAAGTAAAACAAGCGGCGGCATTGAAGAAGATGTTCAGAAATTGTTGGAACAGTGAGGTAGGATCACAAAATCCTCGCGAAACCTCGACTTCGAGAAAGTAAGCCGGCCAGAATTTTCGACTCGAAGCTGTAATCACTAACTCGATCTTAGGCAGTATTCAATACTGAGCACGGTCAGCCATGACATTTTGACAATGAGATTGTTCGGCGCGCTTCGTCCCATTGGCACCTTGCAGCGCGTCTGAAGAGAGAAGAAGGAGGAAATGCGATTGCGACAAGAATCTGCACCACCAGGATCTTTGAACAGTCATTGACATGGAAATGACAATTTTGCCCCGCATAATTGGACGTGTCAGCCACCTGACCGACAAGTGTCTACAATGCCTTAGCCTACTATGGTTTCCCACGCCAGCCAGGGTCTACCAATCTTTCCCACAAAATCGACAGGCTTCTTTTCACACTGCCTTCAATCTCGATGCACTAGCTATGTTGACGAGCTTTCACTGTCAAAGCTCTGCCAAGACTCAGGTGTTCACAGCATGGTCCCAGCCCGATGACCTGCCTGCTCCCTTGTTACAGTCTTACCACCTCACCAGCGACTCACTACACTATCTCATCCTACAATCTCACGCTTCAACTCCTCTCGACTCATTCTCAAGCAACCCAGTACCACGACTGTCACTGCCATTTTTCAACTTGCCCCAGTCATACACACCTACATCAGGCAAGCCAAGATGCAGAGGACGACCATCTCATCTTATCCCCACCTTGTAGACATCAAGCCCATCAATGGCATCGTCTATAAGGCCACCAATATCTACCAGCCGAATCCGAAGATCGAAGTCATGCCGCTTCAAGAATTGCAGATGCACCAAAAGCAGGAGAGTGTCGCAGCATTGATGGAGAAAAGCAAGCCGCGACGCAAGCTGCCTCGACTGAAGGAGAAATGCAAAGAAATGCTGAAAGACACAGTTCTTTGTTCAGATTTCGATACAGCAGATTCGATATTCGAAAAGCCCGACTCGCCAGCACGGCCGATTCTGCTTGCACAGCAGTCGCACGCGGAACATTTCTCGGGTGCCAAACCTTTTGGCAAAATCAAGAAGACGTTCAAGAAAATCTTCAAGCAAAAGGGAAATCCGGCATCACCTCCTGCTCTCAAGCCAGGATTTTCCTGCGCACACGGTGGATGTGCTCAATGTTCGGTGCCTGCTCCAATCACTCCACCGAATCGTGCACCGCCACCCGTGCAAGTAGTAAGCTCTCCATCTCCCAGTTATACTTTTACCAACGCTAACGTGTACCAGTCCATGTATCACCCGTTGTCGGAGTCTATGTCATCAGGCTTCACCTCCACGACCGCAACCTCTGCTAGCAGCTCGAATCAGGTGTCTTCGTCTCCCACCGACTTGGACATATTCCAGGATTTTGATGGAGTACACATCGAGCCTACGCCGCCACAGATTGCTGTAAGTCACATTTCTCACTTCGACATGCAGCAAAGGCTAATTGATCGATTGCAGCCACTTCGGCCGATCTCAAGCTTCGTTTCCAAGCTGCAAGGCAGTTTATTCTCTCAGAGCGAATGGTCTCTCGAAGACCCAAGCAAAGTTGAAGGCGACACTGAGCTCACAGTGACAGACATGGGACCCAAAGATTCAGCATACCCGACACCGCCTGGTAGCGACAAAGAAAATTGGCCTCTGGCAAAGGTTGAGCACATTCCTACGCTGTCTATAGCACCAGAGCTAGACAAGACGCAGAGGGAGTGGTCCTTCCAGGAGAACATGCCGGATGAGGCAATAGAGCTGTTGACACATAGGGGCAGTGCGGCGAGGCGACGGCGTATGGCTGCGGTTTGAGGGGGTGGAGAGCCAAAAGGGTATGGTCTTTTCGGGAGTTTGATGTTGTTAGCGAGTCTTCCATTGTTTTGCAATGCTTTTTCACTTGTTCACGCGCGCTTTAAAGGGTTCAGTACATCATGACATGCAATATGAACGAAATCGATCTATAACATCATGACATTGTGTCGAATCGCTGTGATGTCCTACCCTGGCAGTGGTGACCACGAAGATTTCTGCATGCTGCAACATGCCATATCATAATTCTTCCCGCGATGCCGCTTTCCACATCTATCCCTTACTCTGCTTTATCCAATGATGGAATCCACTCTTCCCTCTCATACGCCCTCTCAACAACATAGTCCACCCTCATTTCCTCGCCTGTGATTGGTCGTGGTCCAGTATAACGAAGGCCTCCATATCCCTCGTCCACCGCCTTGCCCCAGTCCGCTCCAAGACCAATACCGGAGACACTCGTCCATGCGCGCGGATGTTGATGGTGTAGGCGCCGCTGCCATGCACCTAGATTGTCATGATGTGTGGCGGCTGAGTGAATTGTCGGAGCGCGAAGCTGCTCCCCCTCATCCGGCATCTGCGCTTTCGTTGTATCTTCCTGTATATCCTCGTGTTCATCTTTATCCTGATACTTTCGAGGTATATCTATAGGGTTTCTTTGGGATTTCCTCTGACGTGCGGGCGGCTGCAGGCCTGCTGCTAGGTGTTTCATGCGCCGACCGGGACGATCATGTCGCTGGTGACGAGTCTTCCTTCTTGCATTCAGAGTGTGATATGGCGATTGTTCGAGCGGGGCAAGATGCGGCCGGGGCGTAGGTGATGGTGTCGGCGTGAACTCTCGAGCATTTACATTGAATTTGGGTAGCATCGTAGATGTGTTGATCACCAAGAAACTGAAAGGTGTGGTGAAGGTAGACTCAAGCGGATAGGGTGGGTATCTATCATGATTATGTTTGACATCACGAGCTTGTAGCAATCGCGGGCGCATCAAGGAGTGAAAGAAACGAACTGGTCAAACAAGCACAGTCATCGTCTACAATTATCGCTCCTGAGTCTATACGCTTAAAACCGGCTGGAACTATCATGACACCATATCTGCGATCATTTAGCGTCTGCTGTTTAGTTGAAAATTATACAAGCTGATTGCTCTGCCTGGAAGTGTTGCAGGAGGTTTCGTGACATTTCAAGCATTGAAAGGCCGAGGATAACATTGGTCATGGTGGAGAAACATGAATTATCGTCATTCAAATATCTACATATACGTAAAGTGTATATTGAGGATCTTCATTCACGTCAATGAGTCTGTGATACCTGCGCACTATTTACATTGTCTTCATGAGCCAAAATCTCCAGCAAACTTACACACCTGAAGCACAAAGTAGCAGCAAGTCATAAAGTTACCACAATATCGAATCAACAGCCTAACTATCCCTGATTTTAGCCTGCCGAAAATGTCAAAGCTAAACATCAACGCACAATCCTTCACATCCCCACCACTGCCAACTTTGCCAGCACCGGCAGCCCATCATTCTTCCCTGCTTCAAGTCCCAAGCGCTACCCCTTCTTCGCATAGAAGATCCCCTGGCTCTCGTAACAGACCGGGCAAAGATGGAAGACTCACCCAACCACAACCACCGAAGATAAAGCTCGCGAAGACCCCCACGTCACCTCCCGAGTACGGCCCACAAACCAAACGCGACGCCAGGCGATCAGGCTGGTATCTCAGCCAGATCAAAAAGTCAAAGGACAAAAAAGCTGAAAGGAAATCTG
>AJMS01010034.1:0-12659 GCA_000263175.2 Phaeosphaeriaceae sp. UM 1110
GCGCACTCCTCGCTCACTTTTTTCTCCCCACCCACAACACAACACAACTACAGACACAACTTCACCTAGATAACCTTTCGATTCTCGCTCAGAGGATCCGGTATCTAGTTTCAACACACCCACTACACTACAACAGCGGCGGTATCCGAGCGATAACCCCCGCTTTCCACCCCGCCAACAACTTTTCCTCGACTACGGTGCTGCACCAGTAGTCGCCCGCGTAACTTCTCGCAATCATGGCTGACAAGGGTCTTGAGGATGTGCCTGAGGGTGAGTGACGCCCGTCTGCTGCGCGAAGGGGTGCGCCCGCACTGCGACTGCGCGCGCCTGCACTTCACGTTTTGTTGGTTTGGTGGGCATCTTGGGCTAACATACTGCGCAGGCCAGATCGAGTCCAACTACGATGAGACCACCGACTCCTTCGACGCGATGAACCTCAAGGCTGAGCTCCTGCGCGGAGTCTACGCCTACGGTTTCGAGCGCCCCTCTGCCATCCAGCAGCGCGCCATCATGCCCGTCATCAAGGGTGAGTTCGCCTCGTGCGCCCCTCTGATATCAAAAATTCCCAGTACTGACGTATCCAAGGCCACGATGTCATTGCGCAGGCGCAGTCAGGTACCGGTAAAACGGCTACCTTCTCCATCTCGACCCTCCAGAAGATCGACCACAACGTCAAGGCCTGCCAGGCGCTTATCCTCGCCCCCACCCGTGAGCTGGCCCAGCAGATCCAGAAGGTCGTCGTCGCCATCGGTGACTTCATGGACATCTCCTGCCACGCCTGCATTGGTGGCACCAGCGTCCGTGACGACATGAAGGCCCTCCAGGACGGCCCCCAGGTTGTCGTCGGCACCCCCGGACGTGTCCAGGACATGATCCAGCGCCGTGTCCTTAAGACGGACCACATGAAGATGTTCGTCCTCGACGAGGCCGACGAGATGTTGTCCCGCGGTTTCACTGAGCAGATCTACGACATCTTCCAGCTTCTGCCGCAGTCCACTCAGGTCGTCCTTCTGTCCGCCACCATGCCCCAGGACGTCCTCGAGGTCACCACCAAGTTCATGCGCGACCCCGTCCGCATCTTGGTCAAGAAGGACGAGCTTACCCTCGAAGGTATTAAGCAGTTCTACATTGCCGTCGAGAAGGAGGACTGGAAGCTCGACACCCTCTCCGACTTGTACGAGACCGTTACCATCACCCAGGCCGTCATCTTCTGCAACACCCGCAGGAAGGTCGACTGGCTCACCGACAAGCTCACTGCCCGTGACTTCACCGTCTCCGCCATGCACGGTGACATGGACCAGGCCCAGCGTGATGTCATCATGAAGGAGTTCCGTTCCGGATCTTCTCGTGTCCTCATCGCCACCGACTTGCTCGCCCGTGGTATCGACGTCCAGCAGGTCTCCCTTGTCATCAACTACGACTTGCCCGCCAACCGCGAGAACTACATTCACCGCATTGGTCGTGGTGGACGTTTCGGACGTAAGGGTGTTGCCATCAACTTCGTCACCGCTGACGATGTCCGCATGATGCGCGAGATTGAGCAGTTCTACAGCACACAGATCGAGGAGATGCCCATGAACGTGGCTGACCTCATCTAAGGAGCTGTTCCCACTGCGTTTCGACCAACGTCTCTCCTTGCCCGCTGATCATTTTGGTGGCGTACTGGCATAGAGGCGGGGGTACCTAATCAGAGCACGTCTGCACGGCCAGGCGGTGCTCTTGCTTTCCATAAAAGTAGTGCGACGTAGGACGAGCTGTCGTCCATACATCGCGGCATCTGGGCGTTTGTCGATTTTCATGTGCGAAATGATTTCTTCAAAAGAATGCTTCTTGCAGATGATAGAGACTTGCGGGTGCCCAGTTGGCTGGTTCAATCTTCTTTTCCTTTTCCTTTGTGTGTCGACTTTCCTGTGTCTCCAGGGCAGGCTGCACTATATCACGGCATGTACGCGCGATGGAAAATGGCCACGCATGTCGATGATAACGATCATGAGTTTCCTGTCATATAGAGACGCGATACAATTGCATGATAGTCACTGAACCTTTTCTCACCATCAATCATATGCATGTGAATACTGACTCTCTAGTCTTCCGCTCCATCAACAACGAAGAGTCGAACTATGGACAAATCGGAAGTTTTGTGCATAGTCGGAAAATAAAGTGCATGGAAATAGCCTCGGCCCATGACATCAACCCCTCCGACTCTCCCACGCCTCGTACAGAGCCGCATCTCATGAGACCGACAGCATGGCTCGCTTCAAGCAGCAAGGCCTTTGCAAAAATGGCGCTCTCTCAATCTTCACTCGTACGTCCTCGTCCTCTAGCAACACAGCACACCCGCCCAGCATCTGACATCTTTCTCTACACTATTTACAGTCTACACTTGACCTGAATACTCACAATACATATAGCAAGCTCTCGCCCGCCTCCGCTCCTATAACCCCCTACCAACCCAATGGCACAACTGCCCGCTTACCCGGCGCGCCGCCGTGCTCATCCTGCTCTTTCCCGCGCGCGACGGCTCCCTCAAAGTCGTCTTGACCATGCGCAGCACCGCGCTCAACACGTACGCAGGCCAGGTCGCATTTCCAGGTGGGAAAGCAGACAGTCTAGAAGAGACGGCATGGGAAGTCGCGCGGCGAGAAGCGTACGAGGAAATTGGCTTGCCGCTCGACGAGGGCAAGCTGGGCAGTGGAGGATGGAAGATTGAGCATCTATGTGAATTGCCTGCGAATCTGGCCAAGACGGAACTAGGCGTACGGCCATGCGTAGCTTATCTATCCCCCGCCTCTGCTACACAGACTGTCTCGTCATCGTCTGGAAGCGCAAACAAAGAGGAAGATGTAATCGACGTCGAATCCCGCCTTATTCCGCGCCTCGACCCCAAAGAAGTCGCGGCCGTTTTCACGGCCCCATTTCACGCTTTCCTGAGTAAGAGTTGGACGGGTGAGGGGCCGGGGCCGGTGCAGAAAGATGGAAGGCCTGAGAAGTGGTATAGAGGGAGTTGGACGGATTGGCACGAGAGTAGGTGGCGGATGCATAATTTCTACATGCCGAATAAGGGGGTGAGGGCGAAAGATGGTGGGAAGGAGGAATCGAGTGCGTTGGATAGAATTACCACGTTTAGGATATTTGGCATGACAGGTTTTTTTGCCCTTGTATCAAAATGTGGACACTGTACTGACGTTGTTTGCAGCTAGGATAATGGTTGATGCGGCGAGGGTCGCGTACGGTGAGGAGCCGGAGTTTGAACATAACAGTCACCATGGGGACGAGGATCTCATTGGGAGATTGTTGAAGATGGGGAGGTTGAGCGAGGTGAGGAAGAAAGGTGAGGTGTTGACTAAGGAGGTGATTAGAGAAGCGAGTAAGATATAGTATGAAAGGATCAAATTTAGCGAAACACCTCACTTATGGTCTGAAGCTTTACAACTATACCAAAAAGACTCCAACACGGCATGGCCAACAGCCTCAGCTCATTCAGATCATTGTAGTAGTCCTGGCAGTCATTTGCTACTTCAGATGGTAGGTGCGGTCAATCACCACAAACTAACTCCGTCGTTATGTCAAACACTGGCGAGATGAGCACAGGCGATAAATACACGCGGCGATTCTCAATGTATGGTATTGTGGAGCGCTGTGTAATGTCGCTCTCTACTTATCGAGAAACCAAATACAATGCTCAGACACAAGCTTTTCGGTCGTGGGTATCATCTTATCGTAACATCATCAAGCTTCATGGTCAGGGGCCGTCGACCGCTACATGCCATTCCTATTTGGCGTGATTGACAATCTCGGCATACATGCCCTCTGGTATCTTACCAGCGAAGCTCATAGCCACGCCAATGATCTTCTTCGCATGTAGAGAGGGCAGACTGCGCAAGATCTGATTGGGGCTGCGACGACTTTAGCACTCCATACACGCCAGTGGTAGGGAAAAGATGCCTCACCTCTGACTGTTCAAAATCTCGGACCTGATCAACACCAGCTGCGCAACAATACACAGTATGTTTAGATGCGGTCCATATGCGAACAAGAAGTCCCAAAGCTGCAAAACCTCTGGTAACGGCGGCGTGCACGCACACATGGTGAGTACCGATGCAAAAGCATAAATCCTGGCTTCCATGTGATGCGCCATGAGGTGAGCATACAGCTTTTGATCGACCACCTCGAGCACGCGATCAACCAAAGCAAGGCCTTTATGAACACCCTCCATGGAGCCACGCACATAGCCGGGACACTCCTGCGTAATGAGCCGTTCGAATCCCGTGAACGCCTCGACCTCGCTCCTCGAGGCATACAAGAAAGGGCCACAGAGCACATTCATACCCTGTACATATCCAATCTGCTCCGCATCGTTGGTGGTACTGGCTTCTGTTCGCGTCCTCGCTAAGAAGCTTGTATCAGGACTGCCGCCAAACTCGCTGAGCGTAGGGGGGCTCTGCCATCCGTTGACACGCGCCTCATGCGCATCATTCAGGCGCCAGGCGACAGCATTGAGGACACGGGTGATGCTGTTCTGTGTGACGCGGCGACGAAAGAGTGGGTCACCTTGAAAGGTACGGAACGTATCGTTGGTGATTTTGGCGTGTGCGGGTGAAGCGCCTTGACGAATCAGGTCGAGGTAGACGTCGGTGCGGAGGGGTGGAGCATTGAGGAGGATCAGCCAGATGTAGATACGAAGCTCGGACTGTATTGAGGTCAGCATGCAATCAATCACGCGCAATTGAGGTGATGCCGAAGTTGTTGTAGAAGGTACATACCATGCCTTCGCTGTTTGCAGGAATGCCGTCTGTAAGGATAGCATAGCGGAGTTCGCGAAGACCTTCTTCGGGATTTTCTGAATTGGTCCCCTTGAGGAGCAGAACGTCGAGATTTGGCATGACGCGAGGTTGTTTGTTTGGTGTTGGTCCAAGGGTCCGTGGTTGAAAGTAGAGCCTCAAACTCTTGGCGCTATACATCGTCTTCGTTACACCAAACCTCGGAATTGTACACAGCCAGAATGTTGGAATATCGATAACTCGACAGCACATTCAGCTTCCGAGAACGGCCCACGAATCCTAGCTCAACGAGTCTCCCCTCCAGCTGATCTTGTCTGCCGGCATACGACTGCATGCTGGATGCCTCACTCTATACCGAGCCAAGTCATCTTCATGAAGCGCCAATTCAAGATGTCATGAGATTAATGATAGCACAAAGACCTCACTCCGATTCGAAGAGACGTTTGTGCGATTCATCCAGAATCATACCCTTCATCCTCGGCCAGCGAGGATCGTGGTCATCGGATCGACTTCGGTTGGTTTCTAGCTCCCGAAGCAGCCCCGCAGAGCGTTTTATTGCCTCGTGGAGATGCGCTGTGATCATTTCATGTTGCGAACATCGTGTAAGGCAGAATATTCGCTCAGAGTCTTGACCCACCTTGGAGAAGCACAGTGGTGGAGAGAGTAAATCCTGCACCAGCCAAAGGCGAAGAGCGCCCATGTGGTGTCATGTCGGGTGAGTTGGAAAGGGAATGGTCAAAAGCTTAGCTGGGAGCTTTGACGCCATCGGACGCCCGGGCAGTGGCGCGCTCGTGGTTCGCGACTGCACTTTCTTGGTAACTCCCTCACCACCGCATTTTCTCCCCACCTTTCAATAAAGCAGCCGGCTGCCACATACATAAACTCTGCGACCCTCGACATAGCCACGGGCCTCGACGCCCTCATACAGTCACACTTCAACCTCGACATTCCGAGTGCGCCGGTTTGCGCCCGATACCGCAGTCATGGGGCTCTCCAAATCATCGCGCATCATGATTTTGCTGGCAATCGACACGGCCTTCTTCTTCCTCGAGCTCATCGTGGGATATGCCGTCCATTCCTTGGCCCTCGTTGCTGACTCATTCCACATGGTTCGTCTCCATCCACGATGACATATCGCAAACAAACACTAATATGGCGCTCAGCTGAACGATGTCATCTCACTCCTCGTGGGACTCTGGGCAGTCAAGGTCGCAAATCAGAGGACAAATTCGAAACAGTACACATACGGCTGGCAGCGTGCGGAGACACTCGGCGCTCTCATCAACGGCGTCTTCTTGGTCGCGCTGTGTCTTTCCATCTTTCTCGAGGCAATACAGCGATTTGTGGAGCCACAAGAAGTCTCACACCCGAAACTTATCCTGATTGTCGGATCCCTCGGTCTCGCTTCAAACATTGTCGGTCTCTTCCTCTTCCACGACCACGGACACGGTGGACACAGCCACGGCGGCCATTCTCACGGACACGATGCGCACTCGGCAGCTGAGGAGGGACATGCCCACGACCATGGCATCGACGCACACGACCATGCAGTCTCCAACGAGAACGGAAATGTGGCGGATGTGCTACCCCAAAACCGTGTCGCTTTCCCCTCCACGCTTACACAAACGCCACAGAAGGCAAGTGATAGCCGACGCCGCTCGTCATTGTCAGGGAAGAAGGCCAAGCGCCATAGCAGGTCACAGTCGCGCAACTATTCCACGCTAGACGAGATCTATGTCCACCCTTCATCGTTCAGACACAGCATTATCGAATCCTCCCGCCTACATGACAACGATGAGGCGGATGACGAGGAGGACAGCGACGATGCGGCGGTAGACAGTCACCCCACCGAACAGTCTCCTTTGCTGGCCAAGCCTAAGAGCCATGACCACCAGCACCACAATGGTGCCACCAAGAAGGACACACACAAGGACCACAAGCACAATCAGCCACGAGAGCAGAAGTCAGGTGGTGGCCACGGTCATTCTCACGGTGACCTGAACATGCGCGGTGTCTTCCTCCATGTCTTGGGTGACGCACTCGGTAACATTGGTGTTATCGGAACAGCGTTGTTCATCTGGCTCACGGACTTCTCCTGGAGGTTCTATGCGGACCCCACCATTTCCCTCATCATCACTGTCATCATCCTTCTCTCAGCTATTCCGCTGTGCAAGGCCGCGTCTCGCATCTTACTACAAGCGGTTCCCGAAAACCTCTCGATTGATGATATTGAGGAAGACATCACTAGCCTCGACGGCATCATCTCTTGTCACCACCTGCATGTCTGGCAGCTTTCAGACACAAAGCTAGTCGCTTCGCTCCATGTCCAGGTCAACTTTGACTTCAAGGGTGAGGGCTCAGCACGCTACATGGAGCTCGCTCGTCAGATTCGAGAGTGTCTCCACGAATACAGCATCCACTCCTCCACCATCCAGCCAGAATTCTGCCTTGATGCCAGCCACGACCACTCCGCTGCACCTTCAGATGAAAGCGGTGATGAAGCTGCGAACAGGAGTAGAAATCCCAGCGTCAAGGGCGGACCAGATGCGTGCTTGCTCGAGTGTCCCGACAGCTGTGGAAATGCCAAACAGTGCTGCGAACCAGGTACTCAAGGCGGCAAGGGCAATAATGGCAGCTTGTCATCATGAGCGCAGTGATTCCAAAATTCTACGTGTACCACTTCGGGATCTTTGTAAGATATTCTTATTTCTCTTTGCATTCTCCGCGTCGATGAGAGTAGTCGCGCGTTTCCTTTGTCAATCTATGTTCCTGTAGAAAGCATCTTTTTTAGAGTGTGCGACGAGGGTTCCCGTTTCAATGGGTTGATCGATCGAGGGTCTGGTAGAGGAATCTTCGAAACGGCCGAAAGCATTCTTTAGATTGTGGTAATTCGAAATGAAACATGTTGCACCCAGAGCCGTGCCACGAACAAACATCTTCTACCATTCTCGCCAAGGTAGAGTTTCGACACAATCAGTCATCGACGTTTGGCGTCCTCGTATTGTTATCTGCACGAATATGACCGAGTCCACTTGGTGTATGCACGGTGCTGACAATGTGGAGCTCGAGATGTCTTAACGTCGGGAGACGACCCATATTTGCTATCGAGCACACGGATCCACATCCTTCCAATCATCTGGGAATTCCAGAAGGCTGGACTTACTGTGGGTATTCCCGGGTTTGGCACGGGGATAGGCTGCGGGAACCGCTGCTGCCGCCACCATCCGCCGCATCCCTTCTGCAGCCACGCGGACTTGGCATGAATAGGGAAGCTTGTGTGAGATGCTTGTAGTACTCGGATCATCGCGGTCGATAGTCCAAGTAACTGTTTCAAAATTGCCTTTCTGAGTGGTGGACGTTGCATCGTTGAGGGATGGCAACGCCCCAGTCGTGCATGCCTTCACGCCAGTATCTCACCACTGCAAGCCTTCACGAATGATGATTGTCCATGAAGCACAAACGATGTTGGGGTGTCTTTCGGCATGACACTCGTCCGTCAGCACGTGGCGAACGTTCCAAGCATCAACCATATCAGGCGAGATCAACAAGGCACACACCCCTCATGTAATACACAACCATGTAATTGCTACCGACTCCACAGCGGGAAAGTAGCCTCCAAGATGTCTATCGGTCGCGTCCGACACCCGACATTCACGCGAGCCGAGGAACCATCAGTTTCGCCGGACACTGGAGAGCTACTGCTTGGAGCTACTGCTTCCAGTGGATACAAATCTCAAAATTTTCGCGACGGACCACGGACATTGTAGAAGTCCATCCGCGATAACGGCGAAACTGTTTGTAGATGTTATGTAAACGATCTGTGTGCTGGAACACACCTCGCTCAAGCATCGCGACGAAGCGATGGGCGCACGAAGGAGCAATATACGAAGTCTTGTCACTGTTGGTGTCGACCTATCATGCGCCGTCCAAATCAGAACAACACAATCCGGCAATTTCGGCATCGACAGAATGCGCCATTCACACGCCCTGTCGAAATCAGCAACGTAAGATCGCCATGTCGAGGCGCCACTTTGGGAAGGTAGTCTGCAGACATTCGTTCCGCACGGCGAATCGGGTGGTGAGCGGCGAGTCCCTGGACATATGTAGGTGACGGTTGCAAGCCGCCAAGCGAAAGCTTTGCAGCGGAGCTTGAGTCTGAACAGGCTAAGTGGCACTCTATCAAGACGTTACATCGCCCGGCACAGAGCTTGTGCATTGCTTAGTGCACCACACAAGCGAGTCTCCACTATGGTCGGTGCGTAGGTGCCAGTCAAAGAGCAACTGCAGGGAAGTGGAGGAGGTGGGTTAAATAACGAGGGGTGTTCCACATTGCGAACGCTCAAGTGTCTTGGGATTCTCTGAGATCTTCCTGTTTCTCCATTGACTTCGTTTCTGGTACGACGCGAGCAAACATGGCACAGGCACACGAGACTACGGCGTAAGTGCCAAGCGCGACTATACAGCATGACGCTGTTCTAACTTTTTCTTTCAGAGCTGAGCAGCTGCAGCACATGCAGGCTGAGGCTGATCAGAAGCCACACCTTTTTGGTGCCTCTGCCAACGACGACAATGTTGGCGCTCACGTCCATGTCGATGGCGAGAAGGCGCACGACAGCGGCAGCTCCAGCGCGTCTGCACGTCCCAACATCGAGGAGGACGACGGCCTGGGTGGTGTGAAGCCCACTGCTGAGGAACTTCGGACTCTTCGCAAGGTTGGCGAGCCTCTACCCAAGGCTGCTTTTTTGGTTGCCATTGTCGAACTTTGCGAGCGCTTCACCTACTATGGTGCATCGGGTCTTTTTCAGAACTACATCTCGCGTCCTCGCAGTGGAGAGCTTGGTCGTGGAGCGCTTGGTATGGGTCACCAAGGTGCTACTGGCCTCTCGACTTTCTTCCAGTTTTGGTGCTACGTTACCCCCATTCTCGGTATGAAACATGATCACTCCGTCGTACGATTGGTCTCTAATAGTGAACAGGTGCCATTATCGCTGATCAGTACCTTGGCAAATACAACACCATCGTCATCTTCTGTGGTGTCTACATGGTCGGTCTGCTCATCTTGACCTGC
Source organism: Phaeosphaeriaceae sp. UM 1110 (assembly GCA_000263175.2). NCBI lineage: Eukaryota > Fungi > Ascomycota > Dothideomycetes > Pleosporales > Phaeosphaeriaceae > Phaeosphaeriaceae sp. UM 1110. The sequence continues at coordinate 9,850 of AJMS01010034.1, forward strand.
ACATCCATCCCAACTGCTCTGGATCACGGCGCCGGTCTTGGTGGCTTCGTCGTCGCTATTGTCGTTATTGGTCTCGGAACGGGTGGTATTAAATCCAACGTCGCCCCGCTCATTGCCGACCAGTACAAGAGGAGACAAATGGTCATTGGCCACGACGACAAGACTGGCGAGAAGGTCATTATCGATCCCGCTATCACCATTCAGCGCATCTACATGGTCTTCTACTTCTGTATCAACGTCGGCTGTCTCGCTCTCCTCGCCACCCCCTACATGGAGCGCGATGTTGATTTCTGGTCTGCCTACCTCTTGTGTCTGTGCATCTTCTTTGTCGGCACATTGGTCCTCGTTCTCGGTCGCAAGGTCTATGTTGTACGTCCTCCCCAGGGATCCATCATCACTGATGCTTTCCGTGTCATCTTTATGATGATTAAGGGACGCAACATGGATGCTCCGAAGCCTTCACACCAAGCGGCGCTCGGAAAGACTGCCACTCTCCGTTGGGACGACCACTTCGTCGAGGAGGTCAAGCGTGCTCTCGTTGCTTGCAAGGTCTTCGCCTTCTACCCCATCTACTGGGTGGTATACGGGCAGTTCAGTGCCAATTTCGTTAGTCAGGCTGGTCAAATGGCTAGTCACGGCATTCCCAACGATCTGATGCAGAACTTCGACCCCATCGCCATCATCGTTTTCTTGCCCCTTGTCGATCAGGTCCTCATGCCGTTCTTGCGCAAGCACAAGATCCCATTCCCTCCCATCAACCGTATCGTCACCGGTTTTTGGGTTGCATCTTTAGCCATGGTTTACGCAGCCGTCATCCAGTACTACATCTACCAGGCTGGACCATGTTACGACCAACCACTTTGCGATGCCTCCGTCGTTGACGGTGTCGCCCGAGGCAACAACATCCATATTGCTGCCCAGACTGGTGCCTACATGTTGATTGGTATCTCTGAGATCTTCGCCTCCGTCACGGGTCTCGAATACGCATACACCAAAGCACCACCCTCCATGAAATCTTTTGTGCAATCCATGTACCTCCTCACCAACGCTTTCGGCTCTGCTATTTCTGAGGCTTTGAACCCCGTGCTTTACGACCCCGCGATCCAATGGATGTACGTTGGTCTTGCAGTTTCCAGTTTCGTCGCTGGATGTATCATCTGGATCCTGTTCCACCACCTCAATGAGCAGGAGGACGAGATGAACGCACTTGACCAGGACTACGACAAGGATGATACGCTTAGGCGAAGCAGCGTGCATGGCGACCGCACAGTCGGTTTGCACGAACAGCATGCTGAGAAGGCATAGATCCAATGAATGGCGAATGTTTAGGGCTATAGCAGCCCAATTTATGATCCCGGAGATAGATGTTCCAGTCTTGATGACTGACTACTTCTGAATGAGATACCCTCACTTTCACAACTATATCCACTTTGACCCTCACTGAACAATTTCCTCTGTTTGACCACTTCTTGCCTTCGTACAGCTTACTGATGTTGCATCAAGAAGGAAGTGGCTGATGCACGTTCCAAGTGCATATTCCACCCCACTAACGCAGGGCGGCTTCGTGTGGGGAAATAGTGCGAACACAACCCCGGCGCACCTCCATGTCTCGTCATTCGCACTGGGAAGCGCCTCATTACACATAGCGCTCCCTACCTCCAGAAGCTTTCTCTCATTGCCATTGTTGCCGCCTATGAGGTCTGAGCTTCTGTCTTCCTGACACGGATACGAGATATCGATCTCTCCCATAAGCTTACTAGCTTCGTGTTGTTGGGCTAAAATTGGATCCCATGAACGTCTGAACGGCTAGTGATCTCGTATATACTACGCGTCGCTGCTGGCGCCCGCGTGTTGCGCTGCATTTATTCCTTCGCTGCCTGCGTTTTGCGTTTCGTGTTGCTCTATCGTTGCGTAACCCACATTCGCTTGCAAACGGCTCTTGACGTTCGTCATCATCTGCATTCCTGCGGCGACGGAAACGACCGCTCGTAACCAGCCACCAGCCTTGAAAAAGTTTTGAACGCTCAGAACTTCAACGAATGCCCTTTTCATAGGACTCGACATACAAGACACCCAGCGCTTAGCATAATCCCATCCTCCAAAATGGCAGCACCAGCCCCATCCCCAACAACAACCTACCCCTTCTCCTACACAACCTATTCCACCTCCCACGCCTCCTCGCGCTTCACAAAACCAACCCTCATCCCCTCCATCTTCCCCTTCAGCCCCGCCTCCTCCTGCTCCGCAAACTCCCGACCCGCATCCGCGCCCACCTCCCTCCCATCAAACTTTCCCCTCCTCCCGCCCTCAGGCCGCGGCGCAGCATGCATCATCTCCAACGACGTCAACATCAACGACCACGCCTTCTGGGACCTGTATGTGTGCTGCAAAGGGAGCAATTTGAATGCGTTTGGAAGCCCGAATTTGTGTTCGGCGCAGTGTACCGTGGATGAGGGGCAGAGGTGGGAGGAGGTCGGGGAGTGTTTGAGTAAGAGGGTGGAGGTGGTGGTATGTAAGCCCAGGCAGGAGGAGATGGGGAAGCCGAGTTCGAGTTCGGGAGTGAGTGGGAGTCAGAGTCGGACGAGTAGTGCTGCGAGCGCGAGTGGAAGTGCGGGTGCTGGAAGCAGTGGGAGTGGAAGTGGGAGTGGTTCGGTGGCGCCAGCTACCGGTGCGGGGAATATGATTGGAGTGGTGCATGTTGGAGGCTCGAAGGTTGGAGTGGTTTTGTTCGCCATGTTGGCTGTTGGTTCATTTGCGGGGATGATGCTGTGAGCAGGTGTGGGTATGTGTTTCCGCATAATAGGTGGCAT
>AJMS01010033.1:0-12648 GCA_000263175.2 Phaeosphaeriaceae sp. UM 1110
CTTCCCCATCGCCCCCCCTCCTCTCCGCCCTCCTCAACCTAGCAAACCTGACACCCCACCAACCCGAGCGCGCATGGAACTTGATCTCAACATACTTCCGTGCCCGGATCCGCGAAGCCTCATATACCGGGCGCTCCAAAGGCGGGGTGTACGCCTTTATCGAAGAGGAGGACGTGAGCAAGGCGTGTGGGAGTGTGAGGAGGATGAGCGTGGGGATGGGTATGGAAGTGGGCGTACAGCGCGAGAGTTTGGAGGTAGCGAGTGGACATGGAGATGGTGATGGCGACGCGACTGGGACTGGGACTGGGCATGGGAAAAGGAAATGGTCGGTTCGTGATGAGGTCGTACATAATGAGCGCGAGGCGAAGAGAAAAGACATATCATCGATTAACCACAGCATGGGTTTCGAGCTCCCGCCACTCCCCGCTATTCTTGATATGCCATCACATCCCGAATCTCGAATCGAGCTACCGCCCATACAGACCCTCACCCGCTCGGACGAACACAAAGTTTCACTCGAAACACTCATCGAAGCAGCTAGAGGGGCCATGCACGAGAAAAATCTACGATGTAGGGAGTTGGAGGATGCGGAGGAGGTGGCTAGGCTAGCGAGGGTGAGGTTTATGGAGGCGAGGAGGTTGGCGGAGAAGTTGAGGGAGGAGGTGAAGAGGGAAGGGGAGAGGGGTATTGGGTTGCATTAAACAAGTCTCGATCGGTCAATTCGAGACGCACGCAGCTCATGCTTGCTCGCGAGAATTTGGAATGTCCAGGTATCTTCTTCTTTATATTTCATCTTGTATGTATGAAATTGCAAAAAGTTCTTTTCCTGCTTTTTTTGGTTCAATGACACCGTATGGGGTCCTATCGTCGTGGTAACTCCCTAAACACCTCCTTGAAGATCTTTTTGCTGTTGAACAGGTTGACCAGCCGTAACCTTTCGTTATTTAAATGTGCTGAGTCGCTTGCTTGGCCGCATGGTAGGTGGGCAGCTGGTGCGCCGAACTCCTTCTCCAGAAATCTTATGCTGGGGATGGAGCCACCCTCGCGGATATACAAAGGCTTCATACCTGGTGAGGAGTCATCGATGGGAGTGGACGTGTCGGATGAGTTTGGCCTGGAGTCAGAAGATCCTGCAAGGGTACTAGATGTTGTAGGAATGGATTTGCGTTTAGTCGATGTTGGTGAGGTTGGCCCATCAAGTGAGGGCTTGAATCCATCTGGCCGTTTCGAGATGTGGATGCTTTCTCTTCGTTGGCCCAAAGTCGGGCCCCATACAGACATGATTGCGCGTTCGAGTGTCTGGAAAATCTCGTTGCTGAAGTCACCTAGCCATGGTTCAGCTTGGTGATCGATGGTAACTTTCAGATTGTTCTTCGAGTCAAGTTGCTCGAATTCCGTCTCGAGGTAAGTGATTAATGACTTCGCCACTTCTGATGCCTCCTGATTGGGTACAAGACGCATGGACAGCGCGGCCTTGGCGAGGCGTGGAATAATGGTAGAATTTTCGGGGCCTGAGGTTTGGAATCGATGAATGGTCAGTGAAGCCTCGCGCCATCGGCGCATGAGCGACTGCGCGAGCTCTTCAGGATCTCCGAGATCTGGGTTGCCTCGAAGGAGAGTCTTGGTGATCTCGGTGTACAACTCTTTTTCGTCTTCGGACAATGGCAGGATTGGCTCGTAGAAGCCTGGAACCTGCACCTTGCCATGTCGACCAGTCAGCTTGGACAGAAGCATGACCAGATCTTTCAGTGGCTCATCAAGTAGTGCGCTTCCGTCAACGCCACTGTGCAAGTCGGGATGCTTACTCTCGACCTGGACAGTGGCGTGGATGACACCTCGCAAACCGTAAGTGAGACATGGGACATGATCGTCGAGCCAATAGCTGTTTGCCAGCAAAATCCAGTCGACATCACCAATCAGATCCTTCTTCGCTTGAACTGCGCTTTCGAAACCGCGAGAGCCGCTCTCTTCTTCCCCTTCGATCAAGAAGATGATGTCAGAATCCAGACTTTGTTCGTTGGCTAGCTCATGAGCCGCATATATGGCGGCCATGATCGGCCCTTTATTGTCTGAGACGCCGCGGCCATAAAGATAGCCACCCTCTCCGGTCAACGTAAACGGATCATGTCGCCACTTCTGGTGTTCGTTCTCGGCAGGGATTACATCGTAGTGGCCATAGAAGAGTATCTTCTTCCTCGATGCTGCAGTTGCTGGATTGCCTCGAAACTTGGCAAAGACGATCGGATTATACGGCTCTGAGGTATTGATCATCTCCGTGACGGCTCCAAAATTTTGGAATACTGATCGAAGATACGATGCGCCCCTTCGACAATCTGCGCGATATCGGGGCATGGATGATACGGTTCGGAAAGAGACGAATTGATTCAAGGACTCCACCATTAGATCTACAATCACAATTAGCGGCGGAAATAATCTGGAGACGTGGACCAACCATTATTGTTCCTTCTGGTGATCGCGTTGGGCTCTGCACAGTCTCTGGCTTCCCAGATGACAACAGTGTTATCGTTGCCACCCGTGACCAGAGTCGCCTTGTCTTTGTACTTTGTGAAGGCCGAAGCAAGTATCAGGCCGTCGTGTGCTTTGAAGGAAGTGATCGTCTCATAGTGCTCATTGAATTTCTGCGGCACAGTCAGGAACGTATTCACTTGCTTGTGGGCTCATTCTCACCTGCACCCGGCCAGACTTGCCACCAGCATACAGTACACCGGCACCAAGGGTCAGGGTGTGAACGTCTCCTGTGCTCGCCTTCAAGCTCCTCACCAGCTGTCTGGTCTCGAGGTCCCAAACATTGACTTCGCCATCGAAGCGTCCGCTGTACAGAAATGTGCCTTCCCGAGCGAGTGAGAGGATCGATTCGCCCTCTTCTCTGCCATCTTCCAGTTCGCATATCATTGAGATCGCGCCGCCGCGGGAAGGATCTATTCGCCAGAAAATGATGCGTCCATCTCCTCCACCAGACACTAGCACTTCTTCTGAGGGCGCCTCGGGCAGCATGTCCTTCCCAAGCAGCATGCAGTGCACATAACCATAGTGCGCGAACTGGTATATGTCCTGGCTGTCAATTTGCAGCTCTTGCCCGCCTGTCGCATCCTTGGATCTGCTGTCCGTATTGCTGGGTTTCGGTGTCTGGACTCCCCCAGGGCCGAGCGAGTCAAAGAAGCGATTCTTGCGTTCCGAGGGGCGTGATGCGTGGGCGGGTGCTGGCCGAGCGTCTTTCTCTTTGAGATCATACCACTATTCTGGTCAGCACAATCTTCGTTGGTTACTACGCCAGACGTACTTGGATGCTGGTATTCTGTGCTCCGAGGTATACAGTGCGGTGGTAGGACGAGTATGCGACGCAGAATATGTCTCCGATATCGTAGGGCGACCACAGTGCATAGAGACGCTGGAAGGAAGACGTGCACCAGACCTGTGTTGTCAGCTAGGGCTCCCGATAAATGGTGTAGCAAATCATACATTCACTATGGGGTCTGTCGCACTGGAGAACAGCAGTTTCTGGTCTTGCGACAGACAGAACCCCAGGACACTGCCTTTGTGGGCATGGATGACTCTACGGCGCTCATACGTGTCGAGGCTGTAGACCTTCCTTGGTTAGCTATGGCTTCAGACTTCCTCGACAATTACATACTAGGATTTCACCTCCTTGAGTGCCTGCGAAGATGTATTGCGACGATACGACGAGTACGAGTATGCTCTTGTCGTGCTTCATGCGATGCGCCAGCGTCGGCGTTCTGCTAACAGGGACAACTTCTTGGTCGGCGCCATTGCTTTCCACGACACTGTCGGCCTTGGACGGAACTGCCATTCCCGCTGGTCAGCCTGGCTTCATCGAAAGAATGAGGCACATTGTTCCTGCATGTCGCGTGGTGGTGGGCTTCTTTGGCGCGAAGCGATGACGGCAGACCCACCAACCCCGAACCCGGCCAAAGAGGGTGGGGGTTTTCGGCCCACCTCCACGTCCATGTGCATACATACCTTTCTGCGATACAATCTTCCCTTGCACCTCATGCGACGTTATGGTGCGCGAATATTGACACATCTCTCGTCCTGCGCTGCTGCACCCCGAGATGAGATGGAAAGGGAAGATGGAAGAAGTAGCTGCAGGCTTGTCCTCTGGACTCCATGCGGTCACGGAGTCTCGTCGTGAGGAAGAGAGCGGTACGTCGCTCCCTTCATGGAGTGTAATGTCTGAAGACGACTCATCGCAGTCGCTTGACGAGCCCGCTGTAAGCATATACGAGAACGAGAGCATGCCTCACCGCTCTGATCCGATAACGAATGGCGAGCGAGGCCTATGCGATGGCGCAATTCGTTGTGTTCATTTCTGAAGGACGCAGCATGCCACCAATTTATTCGCACAGCTTGCGAGACGGTGAATGATTGCATTTCGATGGGTAGTCACAGCGCAGCAATCACCTTTAGCTCGGCCATAGATTCCTTGGACGTGAAGCTCATTGCGTTGGAGCTGCTCTGCTCAAGCGCGAGACTGGCCCCGATCTTTGCTTTTGTATTGGTCGAGCCGTCGCCCGGCTGATCACGTCCAACACGTGTCCCTCTGTGGCCTAGGCATGTTGTGCGTCCTGAGTGATGTCGGGAGTGACGATGCTTCGCAGGCGTGCGGTTCCCTTGCATGCAGTCGGATTGCGTTGAAAGCTTCCACTGCACGTGATCTGCGTCTATCGGATAGGTGCAGCTGCAGTGCGGCACGCGCCGTGGTGCAACTGAAAGGTCCGACAAGCACAAGCATGACAAACGTTTTTGCGCGAACGTCTCCCGAAGTGCTGGCTACATTGTTGACTGAAAGCGAGAACGACTGCATGTCTCGGACCGTCTTCACCTCGTCCCGAGCCACCCACGACGATGGTGTTCATGACTCGTGAGAGTGTGAGGTATCAAGATGGCCGAAAATCGCAAGCGTGCGGGAGCTTGCGGTGGTAATGCACGCGCTTCCGCTCAGGGTCGTGATCGTCGAGATCCTCCCGAGAGACGGCCCTGTGGCAATGCGCGGGTCATTGTCTGAAGTCAACGTCTCCTGCAACACTCGGCCTTCCTTGCCTGTTCTGCCAACAGTCACAACATTGCGTGAAGCGTGGAGTTGAGATCAGCCGTGGAAGGAAAAGAAAATGTTCCGGCCAGTAGGAAGGCGGGATCTCTTGGCGGTGTCAGTCAGGCAGGTGCAGCCCAGGTGGAGCCCAGAACACGCACTCGTCCACAGACCGTTGATTTCTCTAACATTCGCCGGGCCACGGTACGGTGTATTCATGCACCACCCCTGCACGACGTCCATGACCATCAATTTGACATCATCCCCCCTGGACCACAATCCAGACCGCTTCAGACGGGACTCCACCGCCACACCTGTGGCGGTGCGCGGTACGTACCAAGCTGAAGCGTGCCGCTTGTGCCAGCCATTCCTTGTCGTGTCGCAGAGTCCAGCGTCTCCGAGATTTGGGCAGCAGCAGCAGCAGCAGCAAGATTTTCGCGTGCACATGCACATATGCCAGATCTGCTGCGCGGTTGCATCAGCATGCGCACGCATTGAGGCTGCGGGAAATAGTCGACCACTCCCAGCAGCGACACGTTCACAGTGCTGCAGCAGCAATAAACCATGTGCAGGATGCGGCGATACGCTGCCCGCATAGGCGGCCACAGCGGTCTAGCGCTGGTCAGCATGTGCCTGTGAGCTGGCGATGCGCCAGCCAACGCTGCGTTTCTTTGCCGCCTTCCCCGACTCGTAGCGAATGCCAGCGCGAAGCGTCGCAAGTCACGACAGAGCGCATGCGGGCAGTCCAATTACTGGTACGGCCCTTCTTGGTGCGCACCAGTCCCCAGAGCCCCCGCGCGCCCATGCCATCATGCTCGCTACCTCAGATTGATGTAAATTCGCCTCACTCCGCGCAACCACGGCAGGCTTTTTGCGGCTATTCGGTCCCTCAAAATATCTTTAAAGACCCCGTCCGTCGCACCGCCATCAAGCTGGTGATCAAGTGGACCTTGTGGAGCGCCGGGCGAGCCTACCGTTTCCGAAGCATTGATCATTCCTGACCGCCTCAAACACCTGTACATCAAGTACCACACCGCACCCAGGAGTCTGGTTGCACCACCTCCCCTTCCGCCCGCAGTGCAGTGCAGCTGCAGGAACAACAAAATATCGCCACAATGGGTGTTGGCGAGACCATCACCGTCATCAACAAGTCGGGCAAGGTTGTGAGCAGTGTGAGTCGCCGATAAGGCATGGTGATCGCCATCGATAAGCCCCGTACTGACCACACCTCGCAGAGCAAGCACATTGTCGGCGTGTTCAAGGAGGCAAAGGCCGCCTACCGCGAGCGCAAAGCTGAAATCAAGGCGGAGAAGGAGGCTGCGTACCAGGCGAAGAAGCTCACAGAGGGCGTGAAAGCTGTGCGCATCGACGATGATGTCCAGTCGCGCGCATCGTCGCACCGCTCCAAGCACTCCAAGGCCACCCACCGCACCAAGGCGCACAGGTCGTCTCATGAGAGACCACCCATGGAGCGCGGCTACACCGACAGCTTCTACGCAAACGACAGCCCCAGGAACAGCAAACATCGCTTCGAGCAGGACCTCGCGGGACATGCGCGCGACGCACACAGGATGGAGATTGCGCGGAGAAACTCGGAACAGCAAGTCCAGCGCTCGTCTCAGAGCGTATCTCGCCGCAAGTCAGAGCCATACATCGACATGGACCTCGCGTATGGCGAGATCCCCCCGCCGCTGCCCCAAAAGAGATATGAGGATGGCGAGCTGAAAGAGAAGGCGTCCAAGATCACCATGCTGCTGGAGGAGGCCAATTGTCTGCAGTACTCGGCCACTCAAACCATTGAGAACCTACAGAAGAACCCCGAAGCCCTCGCTGCCGTTTCGCTCACTCTGGCCGAGATCAGCTCCATTGTCGGAAAGATGGGTCCCGGTGTGCTGTTGACACTCAAGACGAGCTTCCCCGCTGTGGCTGCTTTGCTCCTCAGTCCTCAGTTCATGATTGCTGGTGGTGTTGCTGTCGGCGTTACCATTGTCGCGCTCGGTGGCTACAAGATTGTCAAGAAGATTCAAGCCGAGAAAGAAGAGAAGGCAGCTATGGCGACGCCTATGCCAGGTCGTGGACGAGTCGACTCTGGTTCGGGCGCAGATTTCAACCAGCTCGAGGAACTTGAGCCTGCTGAGCTCAGCCGCGTGGAGATGTGGCGTCGCGGCATCGCCGATGTTGAAGCTGAGAGCAGTGGTACCTCCATCGATGGCGAGTTCATCACCCCTGGTGCATCACGCCAGCTTGTCGCTGCTGGTGTCCTTGACGAAGACGACCTCAAGTCCCGCCGCAGCGCTCGGTCGCGCGCCGATACTGAACGCCGCCCCAAGACTCATCGCGCAAAGTCGGAGAAGAGCGTCAAGACAAGCAAGACATCCGACACTCGGCGAAGCAAGAGCACGAAGGAGGGCAGCAGCAAAAAGAAGGAGAAGGAGCCGTCCGGCCTGAAAATGTTGTTCCGTGCCCACACGGTTCACAACTAAGTGCGATTCTTTACGACTGTTTCATCATAGCATCGGCGTCCTCGCTCGTCTCGCATCTTGCATTTAGCGTTTGCTTTTCTGTTCGCATATACCACATAGACGCCTTTCAGAGCGATCATGCTGTCATTGCTTTATTATTCACGACTTTGGAGTTTCGGAGGCACTCGAATTCATTTTCGAACATGGCGTACAATTGTCGCATTCAATACGTTGCTATATCAATTCAGTCAATTTCGACTTCATCATCATTTAACACCCAACGCTTCGTAAACTAGAACAGACCGATTGTGTCTTGGTGAACAGCTCGATGTGAATGGCACGAAGGATTGTCACGTGGATCGAGCTTTCACCACTGTGTTTGCACGCGACCGTAGAGGTCCACCCCACCCCGCATTACCCATATAACTACCTCCAATCAGAAGCACTCTAGACCCACACCCCTTTGCCTTCTTGCCCACAATTCGAAAAGAACCCAAGCTAGCTAAGGTCAATACACCGCGATTGTCTATCACCGAAATTGTCACTCGCCTGGAAAAACATGGAGATGGTCGACCCTTCCGCTCTCGTCGACGCCATCATCACGAACTGGGAAATGCCACCAGACTTCCTCTTCGACAACGTGCATCTTCCTGGCCCCAACCCCGAGCAATGGCCCCTCGCTCTGCTTGATGCGCTTGCGGACCTCTCCAATCTCACCGCTCCAGATGAAGATGCGCCAAATGATACTCTCCGACTACACAAGTTTCATCGCGCGAGGGATCACTTGTTGGACAAATGTACAGCACGGGCAGACGCAACAGGTAATCCAGAAGCTGCGGTCATGACTGCGGATGATGTGTTCGCTGTCATCGAGAATATAAGGAAAGACATGGAGGCAGCAGCAGAGACGCAGAGGCTGTACGCGTTGAGAAAGGGGGCACCGCCTGTGCAGTACAGCCAAGCCGCGGACGATCTCCTGTTCTCGAAAGAACTTTCGGGCGAGGAGGAACTGCGACGTGATCGTCGGATGACTGTGCCTGTCAGTGACATGGAACCATGTCCGAGTCTAGACACAGGCAGAAAGACTGAGCCTACACCTAAGAAGGCACCACGGATTCGACCGACAGCACGGCCATTCAGCTCCACTTCCACTGTGAGCTTCCCATTCCTGGAAGGATTGCTCAAGCAAGGCATCGTCTCTTCGCTGAATGTCGTGAATTCGCCAGCCTCTCATCCAACTTCTCGCGGCATCACATCTTTGCCTTCCACATTCCAGTCGCCAAGCAAGCATTTTACTTCCCGCGATGCCTCCAAAATCGGTTTTGAGCAGACTCCTTCCCTATCTACGACGTCGCCAGCCACTCCCATCAACTCGGCTGCAGCGACCTCGACACCTTCGACTACTCGAACACCACCATCCATTTCCCTCGAAACAGCTCTGGCTACACCAACCATCCCGCGTGACCGCATTCTGCGCGCTCGTGCGTTAAGAAATCTGCAAAATGACCTTGAGATGGCTGAGCTGGAAATCCAACGCACGGAACAGCTCCTAAAAGCGAAGAAGCTGAAGCGCAAGATCTGGGAGATTGAGGATGAGATTGAAGAAGAAGAGATGACTGATGGAGGTGGCGAGAGGAAGAAGAAGAGCTTGAAGCGCAAAGATCGGGATGCCGAAGATGAGATTGAGGATGATGAGGGACAGAATGAGGATGCAAAGAGGAGGGCGAAGAGGGTGCGTTTTGGCTGAGGGGGAGAGACATGTATACGAGAAGTAGTAAGGGTCCTGACCTGAGAGACCTGTGCAGGGGCGAAGCTGCCGAGGAGGATATAAAGTTGCATACATATTGAACTGGAATTGATGTCCAAATGTGTGATCTGCAATGGAAGCAGGCAGCACTTGAATAACATCTACCGGACACCTGAAAATTTCGAAACCTCGCGCAGAGTTTCCTAGAAGTCTTCAGACTTTCAACCAATCTTCAAGCTCACCTCCATTTGCCGCACCGACCATCGATAAGAGGGATGACATCCGCCGTCACCGTCGACTTCCCACACCTTTTCTTTCCAAGTCTTTTCTAGATTCTTGGTGACCGTGCCTTTCCAACTCCACATTTTACCTTGCTCAAAGCGCAAACGCCGCCGATGACATCTACAGAAAGCCCTCATGTCATCTCCCTCCCAAATATTCTCTTCTGTGCTCACCCACAAGACACAGTATTGATTTCCAAATACATCTCCTACCACAAGCGACAATGTCCTCCAATGCCAATAGCCACACCCAGCGTGATCCGCCCCTGCGCCCCGTCCTTCCTTCACCCTAACAACGAACCCAGAGCCCCATACTTCCACAGTCCCCAATAAGACCATCGGCTCCGTGATTATTGCCGCAATGGCGCGAGCGGATGCAAAAAGTGTGATCGGGCGTTACCGGCAACGAGATTAGGGACACAGCCACGGCGTAACAATTCCTAGCAGATTTCGAGCACGTGGTCTATTCTAGGACGGTACCTCTCCATCGGACAAGTCGACGTGTGCATGAGGCATTTGAAAGTTCGTACTACAAAATTTGGGCGAAGTTTTTCAAGCTTTCAAACTCTTGTATATACCGATAACATCTCATGAATATGCCTGTATAAAAGCCTCTAGGGAGCTGACTAGGCATCATTATAGATCCTTGATGTTGGAATATACGTCTTGTCGTTGCCACGCTGTGGCGTATCGGTTTTGGACGATTGAGGCATGGACAAGGGTAGCAGCAGAAACGGATCACATTGCGAGTGAGGGACTACGAAATTGGTACTCGTCAGATTAACAGTATGAACAGGTGTAGAATGGGGTTGTACATGTTGCACGTATGCGTAGTCTTCTGTCCTGGATTGTATCAGCGTAAGGCTGTGTCTGAGATATGCCTGGGGCCGTGAAATCTAGTTTCAAAAGGCCTATTCGTCATCTAGACGTATGTTAAGCCCGTATCCTACCAGTCTAAGATGGTGGACGATACACCTTCCAGCCTGCTATGCTGTTGCCTTCTTGAGATGGCGTTGAGTGCCGCATGCCCAGGTCTTTAGGACCACGCTTGTAAACCTAAGGTGAGCGTTCGATGATCCCTATATACCACTAAAAAGCAATGAATGTGTTCCATAATCTATTGGATGATACTCTCTGGTAGTGGGTGGCTTGGAAGGCGCATGCGGCACGGTAGGCGCCGCCACAGCTTGTCGGCGCCTATAACACTGCGCCGGCGAATGTCTCCCCTTGACTGTCTCTCCCACTCATATTGTTCCTCTTGAATACTCCTAATTGTCTCTTGTTGGACGTGATTTTATGTTCATGGCATGTGCATGCTGTTTTGTGTTGTTCCATATATTGGGAAAATCAGTCTAAGGTTTCACGATGGCGGAGGCCTTGGCGAGTCACCGCGATCGTTTTGCGAGCATTCGACATGGAGTTTCGGGTGAGGTGGAGCGTAGTATGATTTTGATTGAGGTATGTCACTTCGCTTCACATTTGATTTACGAACGTTTGCCAAAATCTTCATGCTTAGGAACTACTGAGTGAGCTCGAGTGTACCGGAGCACTCTTGCGGAAGACGAAGTTCGACTTGGAAGCGGAAGGCGATCAAAGAAGACGACTGCAGCAAGAAGCGCACGAGCTCAAAGTTTTGCACCAGATACATGGACAGCGGCCGTTCATTGTGGTTTTGATCGACGCCGATGCCGATTGTTACGTGGTAGGCATCAATGGCCGGGGCGTATGTGGCTTGATTTTAGCTGACGACACAAGTTCAATGATCAGTTCATCGTCAAGGGCGAAAAGGGTGGCGAGGAGGCAGCCGACACCCTTTCGGCCGTCTTGCAGCAATTCATCAGCAGTTTGCCTGATGACTTGAGGTCTGTGGACATTGTTGTTAAGGCTTTTGCAAACCTGAATGGTCTGGGTCTTGCTCTTCAGCGTGAGAAACGCTTGAAAGATAAAGAGCAGCTGAGGATGTTTGCGGCTGGTTTCAGCAGCCGTCAGCGGTTTTTCGACTTTGTCGATGTCGGTTCTGGCAAAGAGCGGGCAGATTTCAAGGTTCAAGGTGAGCTACTCGGATCCGCACATCTACTGCCACTGTACGATGCTAAGAAAGGCAACCAGAGAACATGAAGTTTTACCTGGAAAGCTATCAATGTAAGCACCTTGTACTCGCCTGTGGTCATGACGAAGGTTATGCGCCATGGCTTGGACAGTTTGTTGGGGATAAGAAGGTTGCGGGACGTATCACCCTGGTTGAAGGAGATCCGTTCCCTGCAAAGATGAGAAACTTGGGTCTGAAAACGACACAATTCCGTTCGATATTCAACAACGCTGTACCAAAGACACCGTGGAAGTCTCCTCCGCACATGCAAGCCACCAGCCCAGGCGCATCTAGCCATAATGAAAGCAATGGTCAGTCATCCGGGCAGGGTGCTGCTGAGGTGAAGAGTCCAGCAGGCACTAACCCGACAGCGCTCTCTGATCGGCTGGGACCAGTGATCTTCGATAACAATGGGCGGCGCATGGATAAGCCCCTACACGTTGATAAGGCGGCTGTGGCCAGGATCAGGAAGGCATCGCTGTGCTACTACTACTACCTTCGTGGGCAATGTACTACGTCTTGTCAAAGGAATCATATCTATCGCACGTTGACAGACGAAGAGTTTGACGCGCTTTGGGACCAGGCGCGGCAGGGGAGATGTTTGAGAAGCCGGAAAGCGGATAAGAAAGGTGTCGAGGACTGTTGTGATGCCCTGTGTGTTTACGGTCATGGAAGCAACGTGGATGTCAAGAGTTAAGGTGTCAAGGCTGCGTATGCACTTCCTCATTATCGCCACTCTAGTCCAATATCAATGCTTCTTCACGGTGACCTGGTGGTCTATTACCAGAATATGTCCACTTAAAGCACGTGATTCTTCCATTCCTATTGTGTCAATCACTCTTATTGTATCGCGGTGAGTGCTCGAGCCACCGATATATCGTATCTGCATATATAGCCCGCTACCTTGCGGGCATGCCGGATATCTCGTATACGCACGTATTTATCAGCTACCTAGGTACTCCTTCCCCGTTCACTATGGCAGCAATGACGTCCAATCCTCC
>AJMS01010032.1:0-12607 GCA_000263175.2 Phaeosphaeriaceae sp. UM 1110
GTGATTGTTGTGTTGGGAAGTGATAGGAAGCATTATAGAGTGTTGGATATGGATTTTAGTAAGGGTGGGACCAGGGTTGATGGGGAGGAGGATAGTGAGGACGAGGGAGGAGGGGAGGGAGGAGATGGTGATGTTGAGATGGAGGGGGCGTGAGCGAGCAGAAGTAAGGAACAGCGCTTCGGCACAATTGGGCAAATTGCAGATGTCACAAGTTCAGAAGCATGAAATGGTATTGTTCACATTGCCAAAAGTACAGCCCAGATGCATTTTTCGGAATCACATTCCCTAAGAACCTATCATGCACGCAAGCCATGTAAAGCACAGCCTGCCGAGAAGTGTCGTTATAACGCCCGGCCACCCGCACAGAGAGTAGGTAGTATGGAGAGAATAACCGTTTGCATCCATGTCGTTGACCCATTTCGACGCCACCGTATCATGCACCACTTTAGTCCTTGGTCTTCTGGGTACCACGGAGCAGACCCGTCCTCCTCGCGGCAATGAGACCGGCCTTTTGACCCTGGACGGCGTATCGGGAGATGGTCGAGGCTTTACCGATATGCTGGTGGTTACCACCACCGTGGGGATGGTCGACGGGGTTCATGGCAACACCACGAGTCCTGGGCCAGCTGTTGCGCTTGGCAGCGAACTAGAAATTGTCAGTGTCAATTCGACTGTTGGAAATATCGATGAACCCACCTTGTGCTTGGCGCGCGACGCCTTCATCAGAGGCTTGTCTGTGCGGCCACCTCCAGCGACGATACCAACCATACCACGGCATGAGCTGGGGAGGACCTTCTTGGCGCCAGATGGGAGCTTGACACGGGTCTTGCCCTCATCGGGGTTGTGGCCGATGACGGTAACGTAGTTACCAGAGGTACGGCCGAGCGCACCACGGTCACCGGACTTGTCCTCGACGTTGGTGAGGACGGTACCCTCAGGGACGGAGGCGAGGGGCAGGACGTTGCCGATGGTGAGAGCAGCGTTCTTTCCGGCGTAGATGAACTTTACAATGTTAGTCCTGCATGCTCCTTGCTTGCGTCATGCTATCCCAACTGACCTGGCCAGTGTACATGCCCTCGTTGGCGATGAAGGTCTCGGTGTTGTGCTTGAACTTGTAGGGCTGCAATTCTGGTAAGCTATGCGATTCGGCTGCACGGCAGTGGGAGGATTCGTACGTTGCGGAAGGTGACCTTGGCGAGAGGAGCGCCTGTACATATTTTGTCAGTCTTTGTGCTCCAATATTGTCGCAATTCTGGACTATCACTTACCACGACCGGAGTCGTGAACAATCTCCTTTACGACACCCCGAATGTAGCCATTACGCTCCGACTGTGCCAATTAGCCCTGTGTCCAACATGCAAAATATCCTCATCCTGGCGGGTGTGTGCGGGCGGACATACGAAGTCGTAGGTGCGGAACTGGGCGGGGGCCTTGTTCAGGCGGGTGTTGGCCGTGAAGATCGAGCCGCGACCCTTTCTCTGGTTGCGAATGACACGACCCATGGCGACGTTGTTGTGAGGTGCTGGTTGTCAATGGAGAAGTCCAAGTCGTAAGTGTCGACTATTTTCGAGTTCGCTTAGCGATGGGTGGGTGGCCCGTGCTGCCAAGAGTCTGCCCCCGCCGCCGAACAGCGACCACGAGCATCACCCTGACCTGCGATCCATGTTACAATGATTCCATCGATTTAATTGAATTTTCATACCACTTCGGAAGAGCTCTTCTATATGATGCACCGCAGTAGCCATCGATTGTGAGATGGCTCGTCACAATTTGACCCTGGGGTAGGTCAATGCAATGATGCTACACATCCTAACCCAGATGGCTCGCGATGCACTACGGACGTGATGTATTGAAATGTTTGTTCTTATGTTTTGTTGCAGCAAGAGACCATGTACACTGATGTGGCTTAAGAACGCTACGTCTACTCGCGTTCCAGCCACGAAGCGAAGGTAGCATCGGCGACGATGTTGATGTTGAGGAGTGGCAGAGCGAATGGTCGGTTAGTGACATGACTTGATGAGATTGATTCTGCAGCGTGCAGACACTTCTGTGGTATCTTCATCATTCAAACATTGGGCTTGAGCTCGAGAGTACACAACGCAATGTTCGTCGAAGGGTATGGCTTCGGCAGCACAAAAGTCCGATCCGGCTTGGCGCGTCATGGTAGCTTCATGAATGATCACTCCATATTGTAGCAGCTTATCATCCTCCGATCGGGAGGGCCAGCACTGCAAGATGCGGACACCGTATACATGTAGACAATGTCTGTCGTTGATCAAGAGCTCTCGTAGCCAATTGAGGCCATCACAGCCATTTCGACCCCTCCCACGAAATGTCCCCGCGCACCGCAATCATTCCACCAAATGTCCGACCAGCCCAAAGCTTGCTTTGCCTCGACGAGCACTCTCTACCACGTCCAACCGACAGTTCGACAAGCCATTTGAGCCGTATGAGTACATTGATCCGGAGGGCATCCGGCGGACGCTGGTCCTGACCGAGGACAATTTGTTCAACTCGTTCACAAACTCGCCGATCCCTCAAATACGAAAACGAGCAGCTTTCATGCGACAACATGCATACTGCCCCCACCCTTCGCATAAGCCGACGCGCGCACCGCACAATCCCATGGACCTCGAGGCCCGCAAGTCCTCCGAAACAGGCACCCCACCAGCCCACGTAGACTTTGAATGCCCCGACTGTGGCATACCAGTATACTGTTGTGAGGAGCATTGGGCGGACGACTACGAAGCACATCTGGAGGTCTGTGATGTCCTGCGACAGTCGAACGAGGATGACCACGACCTACGAAGTGGCAGGTTCTTCAAGGAGTTCCAATTCGCGGAACCACAGATGGAGGAGATTTTGGTCAACATGACAAGCTGGGATACATATTTGTACACGAGGGACTTTGATGCGCTGAACGAGGACCGAGAAATGAGGCAGGCTACCAAGCTGCTGACCTACCCAATCACGATCGCCAGTGTTCTGAACGAGCTGAGTCCTTACAACTTGAGGAAGAATGGGCGCATGACACCTGAGGGTCTAAAGAGCTTCAGCGGTAAGCAGTGACGTTTTTGACGTTGCAAGACAACCACTAACATCATCCCAGCGCTCCGACACACCCTCCACCCACCACGAACCGGTGGCGGCGACACCTGGAAGAACGCCAAACTCGCCCCACCCTCTGTCCGTCTCTTCATCCTTGGTGCGCGCGCCGAGTCCTCCCTACCACGCGACACATGGATGCAACTCGCCTACCTCTTCCATCGCGTGCAGTTCTCCCTCCACTTCATCGGCCCCGAGAGCATGGCAAACCGCGAGAAGGAATTGCCGTTGCCAGAGAAGACGCCGCTGAACCCCTATGGTGCCGTCATCGAAGACCGCATCTCCAATGCCATGAAGATCAGCACCTACGTTGAGTACTACCACACTCTCCACCAAGCGGGACACTTCCAGCCCTACGACCCATACTTTGACTGCTTCGTCGTCTTCCACCCAGGTTTCGGAAACCCCAGGTCCATGCATGAGTGGGAGGAGACGCTGCCTCTTCTACTAGAGACCAAGTGTCCCATCATTGCCACCGGCTACAGCCCATGGGATATGCAGCAGGATATTGACCTATTGAACAAGCGCTTCGGTAACGAGATGGATGTGCTGCTCAACCCAGGCGAGAACCTGTTCAGAAGTCTGAGATGGGACCTGAACGACCTCGACCCGCATGACGCTACGTGCAGTAATTGGGGCGTGTATGCGTTCCGAGGAAAGAGGTACGAGACGGCCAAGAAGGAGGAGGAAGTGGAAGTACATAGCGAGAGGACCGCGTAGGTGGATTGCGAGGTATGTAACATATGTACAACAATGTATATATCAATCTACTTCATTGCGTCCAAGTCAACACTTGCACTGTGACCTCTTGATATACGCTTCAGTCTCGGATCCTCGAATAAACAATACACTGCGCTGCCAAACTTAATTTGCCAGCGCGACAGCAAGAGACCAAGGCTAACAACACATCCCACACATCCGAGGAACGGCCAAACAATACGAAGGCTCAATCTTAATCTCCTTCAAATAATCGCCTCATGCTTCCTTGGGCCTGTCCTCTCCCACCCGCTCTCCACTGTCCCCTCCCAACGGCAAGTGATTCGACCTCTCATCATACACACTCCTATACACCATCTTGTATCCAATATGCGCAAACACCGTCCCAACAATTCCCCCAAATATCACGTCCACAGCATGATGCCAGCCATCTCGCACTTTGCTTAGCGCCATAATGAAGGCAATGGACCACGGTGCAATGAAGAGGACGAGCTTCCAATGATGGACTCGTTGGGTCGTTTCCTTCGGTACGCCTAGCTGAGCGCGCTGTGTCTCGCTGCCATAGTGTTGTCGGAAATGTCCTCCTTGACTAAGGATCTTGTACTTTGCGTTGAGGAAGAGCGCGAGGAAGCCAAATCCAGCAAATGCGGCACACGCGTGGCCGCTTGGGAAGGACATTTGGGCTTCTTTGATCTTCTTCTCTTCGCCCGTGCAGACTTGGTCGGGTGTGAAGAAGCGCACCTCGCTCCGTTTCCAACCTGGTATGCCCGGAGAAGTGGGTGGAAGCTTGGGGTTGCAGATACTGAGGAAGTGAGGACGCAAGCCGCCAATGAAGATCTTGATGAGGAGTTGGAAGAGGGTGGAGGTGGAGAGGGCGTAGCCTAGGCCGATCAACTGTATCATCACGTCGTCAGTTCATCTTGACTTCCTCTGTGTTGCGTATCGAGAAGGTGGTGACAGAAGTGTCAGAGGGTGCTTCACGTACAGCAGCGTTCCCATCCCCAAACCCCCTCGTCCCCCACAGCGCAATGCCGCCCATGACCGCCGCCGGTCCAAAGAAACTTACCACCCCACTCACAGTCGTATCCACGTATTCTTTCCTTAGCGGCTGCCCGTACTTCAGTCCCCAAGCGCTGGTTTCGATGCCTGGATACAAGGGAAAGTAACGCGGCATAATGGGCGGACAGAACTTATACAGCAGGTATGCGGTGAGCAGGCAGGCGAACTGCGTGGCAATGTCGTACCAGCTGTGCCGAAGGAAGATGAGGAAGGGCGGTGGGTTAATGAAGCCTGGGATGAGCGCGGAGAGGCGATGGGATCGAGGTGATCCAGGTGAGCGAGGAGGATTATTCGCCTCAATGTCAGCGGGTGAGGTCGACATCGAGGGCGATGCTTCAGCTTTAGATGTCACTCGCGTCGGATTACGGGATGGTACAAGTGGTGCTGGGCGGAGACTGTCGTTCGAAATCATGGGGGACGCCATGTTGGGATAGTGATATGTGTAATGTTCTGTTGAGCTTGTATGGTAGTAGTAGAGTCCATGAGGACGGGACATAGGAGTTGTTGAAGAGACCGCTTTGCTATATGGCAGGTGCTTCCTGCTTAATTGAATGGCGGCAGACACGATTAACATACTTGATGAA
Organism: Phaeosphaeriaceae sp. UM 1110; assembly: GCA_000263175.2. NCBI lineage: Eukaryota > Fungi > Ascomycota > Dothideomycetes > Pleosporales > Phaeosphaeriaceae > Phaeosphaeriaceae sp. UM 1110. The sequence continues at coordinate 5,466 of AJMS01010032.1, forward strand.
TAGGAAGTAAGCGCATGCGATGCACAGCAAGCAGCACCGGAATCATTGAATCTGGACGTTGGAAATCATCATTACTAAAGTAAGTGGTTAATAGAAGCAAGAAAAAAAAAACAGAAAAAAAAACAATTAGAAACCAAATACGTTCGCATCCTCTTTGAAACCCCAGTCCTTCAATGCCGGCAGCGCGGCTTTCTGAATCATAGCTGGCGGTCCACACAGAAATACGCCAGTGTTCTCACCAGGCTCGAACAAGCTTTCCTTGATAATATCGGCATTGACATGACCTTTCTTGCCCTTCCAATCATCACTCGGATGACTCAAGACGTGTGTAATTTTCAGGCGACCATTACTATTCTTCTCGAGTTCATCCAGTTTCTTTCGAAGGAGTATGTCTTTCTCGGATTTGTTTGCGTCAACAACTCGTATTGAGGTCTTATCCTTGGATGAAAGAAGTGCTCGCGCAATCAGTGAGTAACCTGGCGTTAGGCCACTGCCACCCAGTACTAGGTTGATCCTGTTGAAGGTATACTCCTCGCCAGAGATTGTGAAAGACCCGTTGCCATTGTAGACAATCTCGCCGGTGGGGCCGCGAATCTCGATCTCCTCGCCGATTGGCATGCAATCGAGAACATTGGACATGGCGCCACCAGGCTGAGCATCTGTTGGGAAGTACGTCTTGACTGTGAGCTCGAATGTTCCAGATCCATCCTTGACCGCACTCTCATTTCCGCTGTCGTCGCTTGAACCATCTGGCAGCAAGGGTCTGGTGGGTGTGTAAGAGCGGATCAACATGCGGTCTTTGAGATGGAAGCCAAGTTGAACATGCTGGCAAGTACCGAGTCCGAGATCTGGTTTATCTGCTGGTAGTTCGAAGGTGTATGCGCGTGTATCCTCGGAGATTGGTTTGCGATCGATCAGCTTGACAGGCACCCATCGGTGCTTTTGAAGCACGATCTCCTCGGAGTCATTGGAAGACTCCGCCTGCTCTTTGGCCGCAGCTTCAGCTTGCTGCTTAATAAAGGCTGCCGCTTTGTCTGTGACTGTTCCAAGAATACACTCTGCCGTGACATTCATCAGCATTATTCGATAGCCGAGACACAGCATCGCTTACCTTTGAGCTTCTGGTAAGCATAATCATCGTGTATACTCTCAAACTCGCTACTAGTCTCCGCGTGTACCTTCCCAGCATGCCCCAGAATTGCTGCCTTACCACCTGGATGCCACGCGAGCACACTGGTTGCATCATACACTTTCCCATCAACAACAAGCCAACAATCGTCCTCCTTATCGTGGTTTTCGATCTCTTGTCGCGTGAATTGCTTCTGTGGAGCACCAGCTTCTTGCTTCGCACTCGCAATCTGATTCTCCACACTTGGCTTCATCCACCCTCCATCCCTTGTACCTGGCTCTACTGGATGACGGAAGAGGATTGAAGGCGTATCGGAGTCGTTACCTTGCACAATTGATGGTTTGACAACATACCAACAATTGTTCATCATGCCCATGACATTCCAGTTCGGGTCTTTCGGCTGCGTGTTCTTGAATACGTTGAAGCAACGCACAGTGATGCTCTTTGCTCGTAGGAGATGCGTAATCTCGATGTCGACATGCCAGTGCAACCATGTCCAGAACTTGCTACCGTGTCTGATTGGGGCCTCTGGGTATTTGCGGATGCAGTAGAGCCACGTTTCCCCGTCGTCTAGCGACACTTCCACTCGTTGAACCTCATGACCACCACCGTCGTACGCATAGCCTTCGATACGATACGTTTGTCCTTTGCGTGCTGAAGACAGCGGTATTTGTTCGCCTTGCGCAGGTTTTACAATGACCGAGTTGAGATTCTGTTCGTTGCACGCAGTGTCCGGGTGTCTAAATAGGGTCTCTGCAAATTCACCATCCTTCTCAGTGACGAAAGATGGCAGTACTCGATTGTCCCATATATGGTAATGCGAATCGTTCTCCTTGTCGCTGATCCAGACTCGCTTAAGCCATTTCACACAACGTCCACCCACATACCCAGGAATCATCAGACGGACTGGGTAGCCATGGTCTGGTGGCAGTGGCACATCGTTCATCTCGTAGGCGAGTATGACGTCGTTCGTAGCGTCCATCACATAATCGAATGGCAGACAAGTAGCGTACTTGCCTTCACTTGGCTCGTCGGCGCCTTCGAAGTTGACCCAGTAGCGTTTACCATCTGGCATTTTCTCGGAGACTCCGGCTCTCAAAAGGACGTCTCTGACCAGTGGACCTTTCCAGTATGCGCAAGATACAGCACCAGAGCCCCAGCTGAAGCCCTTGGACTTCTTGATCATGTTGAGCTCTTTGCGACGATTGCCATCACAGGCGAGTGCGACTGCGATGTTGATAGTCTCGAAGTTATTCTTCAACTCGTCCATGGACAAGACAAGCTTGCCATTCTCGATATCGAGCTCGTGGAACTCCCACAAGATTCTGGGAACTGCTCCGTGGTTGCGAACATAGTGCAGCTCATTCGGAGTGATCAGACCAGCATCGAACAATGGTGTAAGTTGTGCTTCGGCATTCATGGGGTGCTTGCCAGTCAAACGTATGAGATTGGACGAACGAGGTAGCCAGTTGTCAGGGGAAAATTGATCCGCTTCATCGATGGATATCGTACTACGGTTGTGCGTCTGTGGACTCTTCCGCTTTCCGTCATTTTGCTCGAGTGTCTTGATGTAGTCCTTCTCATGCTGTAAGGTTCTCAATAGCGCAATTTCCTGAGGCGTGTACCGTTCGCGGAGCTTTTCGTATCCCGACTTTTCGTTCCCGGACCCCTCACTGGAATAGCCAGAATCTTCGGCAACATCAGCGTACGCATCATGGTGTTTCTTCCCCTCGCCTTTCTCGCGCTTCCACTTCTCTTCATCTAGAGTCCCATCATCCTGGTTTGAGGTCTTTCTATCATCGTCATTTTTTTGATTTTGTTCTTGCTTCTTAGCTTCTTCCTCTTTCTCTCTCTTCTGCACATTTGCTGGCCAATCTTCGACACTCTTTACCCAATCTTCTGTACATTGTAGAACAAATCTCCAACCAAGACTCCTGTTCTCTGGATGCCGGAGATGCAAGTCTTTCTCATTCAGAACGATGTCTCGGAAATTTAGCAAATCGCCCTGTTTCGCTTTCTTCTCGAGATTCTCATAGTCTTTGCGTGCTTCGCCCGCGATATCATCCGTTTCGGTGTGTTCATCTTGCTCGTGTGTGACACCCGGCTTCCGATCGTATCGATTCCTGTAGCCAATCCGGTGTTCATGCTGGTGCCCAGTTTTCCAGTCAGGTTCCTCGTCGATTTCCTTCTTCGTAGAGCCGGGATGGTTGGTGGGTTTTACTCGCCATGGGATTGGAGGCATAATGAATAGATATCGTTACTTGCTCGGCCTGATGTATCGGACCTTGGCTTATTTCATTCACTTGTAATGTGGTTTTGTGATACCGACCACAACTAAAGTTGGAGTCAACAATTTGAGTATTAATGAGAAGCTGCCAGACTGTATCATCACAAAGGCATCCACAATGCTTTGTTAGATTCGCACCAAGCTATTCAAGAATACTAGAAAAGCTTCTTTCGTCATACATTGCATACGAGCCATCGCGTAGTGCCTTCCGGATGCGTTAATTGGTTCTGTATGAGCCGCGGAGCCACTAGGCTTGCATTATTTGTCAGTGAAAACCGTCTCCGCGGTAGCCTCGGAACGTCCACCACCGTGGCTCAACAACGTAGTTTCACCTTTTGGACGAAAGCCATGTTACCCTTGATCTGCAAGCTGCCTATGGACGCGCACGTGACTGCGACAGTGTCACTGTTGTAATGTTCGCCAAGTGTAAACAGCAATCATTACGCGCACTTGGTGAAAGCTTCACTCGTCGACAGGCATTCACGTTGACGTCGATCCGCGCGCTCAAACATAAGTGCACGTTACGTCGCTATCACCAGCAAAGCAAACGGAGTCCCTTAATAGCTCTCATCCTCCCCTTCGCTCTAAACATTCTGACACAAGTGACAACTCTCGAGTCTCAACTACCAGACCCGACGAAAGCTGACTTGGTCGAGTATGCGGCGATGGCAGCTAGTCCTGAATCCAGTCGAGCCCTCGCGCGTTCGAGTGCCGAAATCTTCCCATTCCTTGATTTGCCGGCCGAGATGCGCAATAACATCTACCTTATGGCTCTGCAAGACGATTCGCATACAATCGTCTACAATGTGTCTCCGGGCTCACGGTACAAATAACGCCGTCCGCCAACTGGAGACAGAATGGTGCGAGTGCCCTTCCTAGGTCTTTCACAAACCTGTAAGGCTATTCGCGACGAATTTCGCCCACTCTACATCGGTGACCAAGCGGTGCCTATCAAAGCCATTGCACTCTACATGTACGCTTTCGTCGAACATCCAAAGAAGCAGTGGAAGGCTGCCTACAACATCTTTTACCAAACCGTGGGACGGCTTCAGATCATGATCACCGATACATCTTTGGAGATGAACGTGCTTCCACTACTTCGCCTCAAAGCCCTTCATGGTGCCTGCAAGATCGAAGTGCGCTCGTCTCGACCTGGACACGACGCACGCATCGCACCCTTGGTGCATCTCATCAACAACCAGAACAAGATATGGCTTCACTTGGTCAAGGACGGCCAAGTCAACGCGGCCCGCCTCACGACTTGGTCCTCGGGAAGCATCGACAATATACGCTTGCATATTGTACTTCGTACATTGGCCAAAGCGACTTGGAAGTTCGCAGTGGAGCACTGGCCCACTGAGTGGAAAACCGGGGCTACGGAGAAGGATTATATTGGTATGGACTGTCATGGGCTCTTGATCAACATCTCCTATTCTGATTGAGCACGGAAAAGAAGCCATGAGTACGTCTTCAGTTGAGGCTCTGTTGCAAACTTGTGATTGGGTATGACACTGCTTGAAAAAGAGATCAGATGGCGAGACGTCAAGAGGCCTTAGACATGACAAGTAATTACGATCCTCGAGCATGTAACAGGCTGTGTAACACTGTGGAAAGGCAGTTGTTGTCGATTCTATGATACTGAAAATAGAATGAATAAACAAATCGTTGTTACCGGATGACAAAGTACACAGTATCTTACAAAGGGATTCCAATCAAGTATTGCCTCAATTAAAGTTTGCTGGTAAGAATATATATCTTTTGAGTCACAATCTGACAGAATCATGCCCACTGGCCCTACTCACCCTGGAGTTCTCCATGCAACGAGTGTATTCCCTCCAATGAATATATTTCACTCACACTCGTGATACGCTAGCCGCATTTATCGACCTGAACCCACAATAACTTCGCTCATATGGCCCCTTTAGTCCTTCTTACTCGCGTGCCAGCTCTACTTCGCCTAAAACACAACGACATTCAGTCAACTTCTCCACAACCACCTTCTCAGCTTCTTCGAGCAAACAACATGTACGCTACTGACAAGACTTTGCATATCAGCAAAGCTGACTGCTGATAGCGTTCGAAGCAAGCATGGATCTGACCCAATTTCAGAAGATGTCGATCGGCTCTAGATCTGAAGGAACTGCCCTGTGCCATCACGACGGCAGAATCTCATTCCTAGATCTTCCTGGAGGTTTGTGTCCTTACTTTATGCCCGCACCAAAGATACTGATCTGTTCGAACAGAGTTGCGCAACCAGATATACCAAATCGTCATAGACAATATACCGGCAAAGACAGCTTATAAAGCCAGTGGAAGTCTCCAAGCAATCGTTCGTCGTAACCGTTCGGGTCACCGTATCAGTTGTGAGAAACGCGACCGACTCCGTGTGCCTTACCTCGGCCTCATGCACACGTGCAGGGCTACCCGCGATGAGTTCCGCTCATTGTATTTCAAGCAAATTGTGTTGCCTCTTGGGAGCCTGCCATGCTTCATCTTCGCCTTCATCGAGCATCCCAAGATGCCATTGAAGATGGCTTTCTATACATTCCAGCAGTTGGTGGGAAAGATTCGCGTTGTGGCTACTCCTTGCGACGCTCTGGAGCTGCTTCCACTGTTGCGGCTTAAGCCTCGCCGTAAGTTCAAGGTGGAGATACAGTCCGAACAGGGCCGTGAGAAATGCGCCACGGCTTTGGCTCATATTATCAACAACCGAAACGAGACGTGGCTTCGCTGGCTCAACACCCGAGTCGTACGTGAAACCGAATTCACCATCTTTGGAGGCTCGCGCGATGACACGACTCTCCATGTGACACTGCGGAGGCTAAATGTCGGAATTGACGATGTCTGGAACTTCCTGAAGCGCCGGGACTGCGCCAAATGGATAGGTTTGGAGTGCCCTGGGCTATACGTTCGATTCCACTCTACCTCGATTTGATCGCCCGCACTGAAGCTTCCACTCATAGCTGCTCATCGAAATCGAGGTCGCGGGTGTGCTGCTTAGCATGAAGGACCGATGAAGAGAATTGTAGAGCGTCCCTTTCAACTATGCAGTCAGTCGGAGGGGTCGGAAGGAGCTACAACGTTCTTGATTGGGTGGAACATTGATATGAAATAATTCAGATGCTGACCTCAAAGACTTAGTGAGCTTTGAGGACGATCTCAATCTACTTTGCGTTGGATATTGCAACTTGTGCAATCAAATGTGAATACTTTTTGACATATTTCTTCAGCATTTCATTTTTCCATCTGAGAATTTCATTGCCTCACGTATAGCTCCCGAAAGTGGACTCGTGGCAAAGAAAGGTCTTCAAATCTTTCGAGTGCTTCGAATATGATAATTGCAGGGAAAGTACACGACGTGTTTCACGTCGCACTGACTTGTCTAGGCACATGCACTCCTCCGACCCCTCACACTATATATCCCTGGGCTGGGGCCAGAACAAAACATACAGAACTCACGATCGCAACACCCCAACTCAACCACAAAGTCGCATACAATCACCTCATTAACGCAGGTCCACGCACGTAAGTTCCCATATTCACATCCGGGATTTGACACTGGAGACTAATCGAATTGCAGGGTCCAAACACGAAAGGGGCTCAGCATGGATCAGTCATTGGCATTGTCAGTCGATACTGACCAGAGCCCTCTTCAACTCATCCGCAATGCCGACTACTTCCGATTTCTTGACCTTCCTGCAGGTGAGAAAGTCTCAATGTATCCAA
>AJMS01010031.1:0-12604 GCA_000263175.2 Phaeosphaeriaceae sp. UM 1110
GCGTCCGGACGCGAAGATGGCAGGCTCTATCAGATCAAGTCCAGAAATGGGCGGATGAGAGGCCTGAAGCATTTGATCCCATATTCCAAGGGACGGCAGGGGAAAAGGGGCCGTTTCCTGAGATTTGGTTCACGAGTGATTGGCATGGTATGTTCCCATATTTATACGTTCTGTAATGTGGTCGATTATTAATTGATGGTCGCAGCTATATCCTTCGGCTTTTACCACTTCGCATGCGTCATGCTCCTCATATATAAACCTGGACCAAGGTTTGCTATACATAATGCTGCCAGTCTGTCAGAACTGAACGTAAGTCATAATCGATCAACATACACACTATAGCGATTGATAGTGTGCATACTGATCAAAATCCCCAGCACACAATTCTCGAACACGCCCGCGTCCTATGTGGCGCATGCAAATGCTCGCCAGCAACCGTCCCCCTCTCAATCACAGTCTGCCACTCCATCTTCATCTGGGGCCCGTTAGTGTCGGAATTGGCAGAAAGGGATGAGATTGTGCAGCTGCTGAAGGCTTTCGAGCAGAATCATCTGTGGCCAACGACGTGGATTCTCAATGCGCTGAAGCAGGAGTGGGGAATTGGATGACGATGAGAGGAAAGAGACGAGAAAGGGCCTTGTGTCGAACTGAATGTAAGAGGCACCCTTGGTTGAAGGTTCGAGGTGGTACTGCTTGTTACGAGTACCAAAACGATGGACACCAGCTGGCAGACCTCCCACGGCGTTGGAAAGGATCGAGACTGACTAGGTAGTCCATATGACGCATACTTGGAACCCATGATCATAGGTCATTCGCCGTGTTCGGCCCAAGTGTTCATCGAGAGAGTGTGTAGCTCGTATTGGTATGATGAAGTCTTCACTTGGTCATGTTGTAGCAGAATTGGCGTCGCCTTCGTCTCCACGGCGGTTAAAGACCCAAGGGAGTTCGAGGATCTGCGAATGAGTTCAAGAAGCATTCGACCGGTCTCAGTAATGCACATGCCGATTGGGCACGGAACGACGTACAGCAGCTGGTTGGTCATACTGCAAAATCAACGCAAAGTTTCATGGATTTCGCTATTCCCAGCTACACTTCCATGCTTCCTCATCCCTTCCCCACCAGGCCAACGTCGGGCCCTGAACTCCTCTTGATGCTGAACGCCTTGATATCCAAACCATGTGCACTTCCATTGCAGTCACGTTGGCCAATGTAGTCATGCCACCCCCCAAAGCCATCCACTTCAAACGCCTAAATGCAAACGAAAAATAAAAGTCCAAAGGCAAAACCTCTACCTCTACTTCGGTCGTTGAAATGGATGCGCCTCAGTATTGAGTACCCAATCATCCAGGCTAACGACATCTTCCGTCTCGAAAAGGAGGTAGAAATACTTGAGCGTCTCAGCCAGCCAGAAACTCTCCATCTCGTCATTGAGCGTTGGGTTCAGCTTCGTGACGTCGTCAATGGCTGAGCTGCCGTATTCCGTGGAGGTGTGCTGATCTACGGCGAGGAACATGCGCCAGCCGGCTTCGCGCCAATGGTTGTCGCCCGTGATGCGGTACATGTACCAGACGGACTCTATGGCCTCGGGGCTGGAAGGGCATTAGCAATGACTTCCAGCGTATTGCGTGTATAGTGTTGACTTACCGAAGAATGTAATTTCGAGCTCCAATCCTGGTAACACCCGGCGGCAGTCGCTCTTCTTGAATCTTGTTTTGAACGTAGTCTTTGTGGTTCAGCGGCGCCACTGGGGTGTAGATGTACGGGAAAGCTGGGAGTGTCTGACTTGGCTCGGCAAGAGCGTCATCAACATCTCCCAATGGTTGCACCCTTGTCGGCTCGACTACGTCTTGGCCGAGGCCAATAGCAGACGTCGTTTCGATCGGCATCTCGGCATCGTCCACCAGATGTGCGAGCTGGCGTCTGTCCAATGTATCCGCATAGATCGGAGTCTCTGTAGCGAGATTTGGGAATGCGGGGTTTGGTACCACTGGTGTTGGCGGTGCTGTCATTGCTGCGAGCTGCTCCTGATACCAAGAAGAGGCGGAAGACAACTGAGAATGGTAGATTTTCATCTGGTCCTTGTAGCTCTCGAGGCGATATTCAGAGCGGGGATCAAGCGTCTCATGATATAGCGTTTCGTTCCAAGCACACTCCATTCTGCTCTCGCAAGGAATGGCCTCGAACGATTCAGGCATTATGCCACTCTGGGTCATGTCGTAGCTCCAAACACAGCCTTCGGTCAGCTTCTTGGCCATTTCGAGGTCTTCGGGCCGATTGAAGATCTTCGCACCCATACCGAACATACCCCCAGCGAAGCAGGTCAAGTGCGCATTCTCCCCAACCAAGTCACCCACAAGTCTGTCTTTCTCCCGCGATGGTACATTGAGCTTGCCACAGAAGAGTACATCCTCCTCTTTTGGCAACATTGGCCGAAAGACCAGGTGCTCCTTGATCACATCCATGGACTGCTCATACATGGCACGATACTTCTCGATTTGACCACCCAGGAGAAGATATTCCTTGGGCAGATATTCGTACGTTGAATCGGACATTCCGCCAAGAGTGTACTCCTCGCGGCCGTAATCAGATGTCGATGCGAAACCTTGTTCTACGCACTCAGGAAGTGCAGGTAAAGACGGCTCAGCTGGTGTGGCTTCGGCAACTTCATCGGCGACCTTAGCAACTTCCTCCAGGTCAACATCGAGCTGGCGTCTCTCCAAGACTTTCCCTTCCCAATTTCGAATTTTGCCTGGTGCAGCACCGCCCACAGCAAATGCATCCGCATCCTGTTGCACCACAGGAGTTGCACCGCCTCCAGGAGCAAAGATGATCGGATCAGGAAGCTTGAGAGAAATATACTTCTTGCCCTCTGGAGACAGATGCGGAGTTGGCGACGGAGCAGATGATGATATACCAAAGATACCTGCCTGTGGCTTCAGCGGAGCTTGTGCAGGTAGGTCAACATACACTTTGCCACAACCAGAGGCGTCCAAGTACGTTGGCCACATGCCCGGAAGCTTTGTCTTGTTCTGGAACTCCTCAAGATTGTCTGTGATACGAGCAATGGCATCGTAATATTTATGTTCTCCAGTAAGCTGTGCGAGCCGAGTGAACTCCATGGACAAAGATCCGATCTCTGCAAGGACCACACGGCTACTGGCACGGTGCTTCTGCGAGGCAAATTGAGGCCTCCAGTAATAGTAGGTTTCGGGCATGCGGTTTGGCGTGTCAAAGGCACTGACCAAGACTTCGGCCAGTTCAACTGCCTTTTGCAAGAGGACCTTATACTTGTTGCCACTGATATCGTACGCTGCAAGTAGGCCACCAAGGTATCGTATAGTGGTCTCGAAGAGGGGAATATCGGCACGCGGCGTGGTGGTGAAGTCCAGTTTCTCCACAGCCTTCACGGCTTCTTCGAACTCGTCCTTGAGACCCATAATCCACAGTGTGTCAAGGGCATCTACCAATGTAGCACGCCAGCCCGCGAAGGGGTCCCTGAACGTCCCTGACTGCGGCCTCAACTCATCGTGCTCCCATGCAAACTCCTTATACCCGCTCCAAGACTTCTTGAACACGGTCCTGATCTTTTCCAACTTTGCCAACCTATCTGTCTTTGTCGCAGGTTCTTCCGCCTTGAATTCATGCTGTATCTTGGGTATTGATTTTGTCTTATCGTTTGGCAGCTTGATGAGAGCTTGCGGTGGTACGGGGAACTTTTCAGGCAGCTTCGTCCAATGAATGGGTGTAATACTGGTGGACAGCGCGAGGCCATGATCAACGGGCGCAGGGTTGACGTGGGGATTGGGGCGGATGGGCGTCGGAATCGATGGCTTCTGCTGCGTCTCTTGTGTCGTGACGGGCCGCGGCGACAACGATGGTGAGGGCGTAGGTGTGGGTAGCTTCTTGACCGGCGGCGGCGTCTGCAGCGCTTGCGTGATGCTTGCGACCGGTATGTCTAGCTCGAGCTTCTTCGTTTCGTGGGCTATTGGTGGGCGCGGCTTCGAGCCCAGTCCCAGCGCGTCCTCAGCTTCACCCTTCAACTCGGCCGCCGTCGATGCAGCGTCCTGCCATGTCGTCCCAGACGTGCCAAACTTGTACAGTGCAAATATGGCAATAACAGCAAAGACCAGAAATACTCGATATCGCCTATAGCGAAACATGGCCAAAGGAATGTTGTAGAAGAGGACCTTCGCATGCGCTGGGTGACCAAAAGAAGAGACAATGCTCAATAGGTTGTCGCTGCCATGAGGACGTGAGAGAAGAGAAGCAGAAACAGCAAGGAAAGCAAGCGATAGATGCCACAGTTGTACCAGCACAACCCCAAAAGGAGCAGACACAAGTCGTCTCGTGTTCACTCCACCCGCTCCGGCTTGGCTCTCGCCAAAGTTCTTAGCAGTTCACACGCCCCACACATGGATGCGATCCAATGTAGATCAAGGGCCGGACTTGAGTACTTGCCCTTGTGAGAATGACAGGCTCTCCTAAAATCCGGATCAATTCACCACATTCCGACTGGCACTCGATACATTCTGTACGCATGCCCCACGACCAAAGGATGCTCGGCCTACAGCTAGCGGCGTGGCGGGTCCTTAGCATTAGCGGGGTTGACTAACTTTAAGCTTAAAAACCCCCCTGTCCAGAATGTCCGGCTCCTCGAATACGTCGGCATCTGCATTCACTCCTAGAGTAAGCATGTGTTCTGTTCTACTCCACCGCACACGAGGTACACCGATATTGAAGGCCAAATAATTGTATGCCGGTAGAGGCTATATTGTTTACTGTAATCTAGCCATGGCGCTTGCATGGGCCTGACGCGCAGCACGTGCGAAGCTGATGTCCTCGTTCTGTCGAGAAAATGTTTCGTCAAGTGCGTTTCGGCCATTATATGCCGGCATTCAGACCCTGCATACTCTCCTTGACCCTCGATCTCTGCCTTATTATTGGCCCTCACCAGGCTCTGGTTGTCGCCCCATTTGCCGTGCCTTCAACATCTCATCGCACAGTAACAAGTTTGACGCAATACCAGTGGCGGATGCTATACAGTTACGCAGCACGCGAAAAGAGTCGTAGACACCCTCCTGTGTCGGGTCCATTGGCTCGCCTGTTGCTAGATTGAGACCGACGACGTTGCCATCGGAGTGTTCGTCCTGCAGCGCAGCCACTGTACGGTTGTTAGCGATGGTTCACGAGTCCGAGCGCTCAAACTTACAAGAATCTTGAATGTCATGACCAGAGTTGGCTGCCAACGTCTTGGGAATAATGAGAAGAGAATCTGCGAAAGCAGAGACGCCCCATTTCGCTTTGCCCTTGACCGTCTTCTGGAACTGCTCGCTGTTGAGGCGCGCTGCGCACGCCATCTGGAAGGCGCCACCTCCTGGAACTACGCTCTTGTCGACAATCATGTTGTACACGCTCCTCAGGCCATCGCGGACTGCGTCTTTGATCTGTGAAATAGTGTGTCCGTTGGGTCCCTTGATGAGCAGTGTGACAGACTTTGGCTCTTTGACGTCTTCGACGAATGTGTACTTCTCCTCGCCGAGTTGGTGCTCGTAGACAAGACCAGCCCATCCGAGAACGTCTGGCGTCAAATCGTCCACGCTGTTCTGTGCACTACCACCGCACACCAGCTGAAGACGCTCCATGTTTCTCCTCTTCGCGCGACGCAAAGCAAAGATGTTGTTCTTTGCCAACACATCTAGGCTAAGGGGATCGATGCCCTTTTGGTTGATGATGACAAAGCTCTTCTTCGGATCGTCACCGCAAACCTCCTTTTTCAGCTCGACAATCTTCCTTAACTTATCATCCACGAACCGCCGCTCGCTCTCGACGAGCTTCTCCCTTTGCTCAGCGCTCGAGTAGTAGAAGCCCGAGTTGATCTCTGACTTTTCATATTCCAGGCTGACGTTGAGAGTAAGGATGAATGCATTCTCGACCCTCTTAGCCATATCGGGGTGCCTGGGGCCATGGTCTAGCGCCAGACCACGGATCAGTTGTGTATCGGCGGCGGTGCGGTGCTGCATTGTCATGATCTCAACCATGTGTAAGTCGGGCTTCGCGGGCGCTTGGTAGATGGCGAGGACGGAATCGACAATATCAGGGGTGAGTTGCTCAGCAAGCGTACTGTCGAGCTTCGTCGAAAGCGAGGTTCGGGCAACGGACAAGAGAAGTTCCCGGTCGACTTCCTTTGCGAGTTTGAACTCGTCGAGGAACTAAGTCCCGTCAGTTCAGGCAACCTCGTATTTTTGATCACAAGACCTGCCTTCAACGCCTCTGTTTTTGCAATGTCATAGCCGTCTGTAATCACTCGCGGGTGGAGACCTTCGGCAATGTAGCGGTCTGCCTGCTTCAACAGCTCTCCGACGAGGAGCACTACCGATGTGGTTCCGTCACCAGTTATATCGTCTTGGGCGGTCGCTGCTCGTGCGATCATGACCTGTCTGCTCAGTATCTGTAATGGGTGAGCATATGGGTAAGCGTACGGCTGTGGGATTTTGAATTTGCTGGTGCACTGTTAGCATGGTGCTGCCTTTCAATTTGTGGGATACATACCATCTCCTTCAAAAGAACACTTCCATCTTTGGTGAGTTTGATCTACACGAGTCGGTTAAGGTGTGCACATGCGATGGGACGAGTGAAACGTACTCCTCCGGCGCCATCGACAAGCCTTTACAGAGTCAGCTCATGGTCAACGAATATTGGTGTTGAACCTTACATTTTCAGTGTACCGCGAGGGCCCAGATTTGAAGCAAGCACCTTTGCGTGTGTCAATAACCCCATAGAACCTGCAATAGTCTTCTTACCTGTTGTAGGCCCTCTCCGGCCGAGATGTTGACGCGCAGAGCTTCCCCGCGCCTCTGTGTGTATCTTAGTTTTCGCATCGTGTGGGAATTCATATGGGTGAACAAACCCTCGACTCGGCCTTTGGATTGAGTAGTTGTGCGGCCGACATGATGGATAGCTTCTATTGAGGATCGTAGGTGCTGCAATAGAAGTGTGGCAGTGGGTGCTGTCGCGGGGTGCGAGGTGTTTCAAACTTTACGAAGTCGCGAGTCAGCCACAGGAACCACTTATTAAGCGAGCCAACGGACAGGGGGGAGGACCGCCCGCCGCGGCGGCATGAGAGCATCATCGACAGCGACATTCTGCGGTAGTCTGCTAATTCCGAGTCAACGCGCCCTGTCGCCGCCTACGTCCGACACTGCCTGTGCCCACACTCAATCGCAGCAGCCATGGCCAGCACTGTGAGTCAATTCTCGACCTCGCTCAAGCCCTTCAAAGCTCACTGCGACAAGATAGCCAAACAATACACCCGTCTGCTCACCCTCTGGCCGAAAGATGCCTTCCGCCCCGGCCTGCCCTTCACACGCGTAATCGAGCACCGCGGCCAGCCATATGGCCTGAAGCCTCTTGAGCCCGTCCAAGGCGCGCCCAAGCCAAAGACACAACCACCCGCTGCAACACCGCCGCCAGCATCACCACGAAACCCACAAGCCGAGCAGGCGCAAGTAAACGCCCTGTATTCGCTACTCGAGAACCGGTACAGCAACAAGTTCCCGTTATCAGAAGACGTCCTCAAGCCGACTGCTGCGCCCGAGCACTACGATCTGTTGATGGCCGAGATAGAGCGTGCCCCGCAGAGGACTTGGTGGGAGACGACAGTCGAGTCGTGGAAAACCAAGATCCGGTGGTCGTAGGAGGAGCAAAACTCTGTATTCATCATGTCAAAGAGCTGTACAAATATGCATACCAAGGCGCAATGTCCATCCTGCAGACGAATTTATGAAATCATGCGACTCATTTGACCGCGGCCGTACCAAGGAGCCCGTTTCCAGTGATGCACTAGCTTCTATCTAACGCGCCATGTGGCTACCAGGAGCACTACATTAGAGCAACCTCCACATCACCCGCCTATCCCCTCCACCTAACGACCCGACCTTCTCCTCGCCGTGCCTCGTCCCGTCTGCAACACCACAGGCGCAGCCGCCGCTGTCTTTTCCTTTTCCTTTTCCTTTTTGGCTTTGGCGAACTTGCTTACCTTCTGCGCCACACCCCGAGTACTCGTTTTGCGTTTGGGTGTCTGCTTTGTCTTGGGCGTCTCAGGTTCCTTTACCTTTGTCTCCTCCTTGTCGTCTTTGATCTTTGTAGTGCTCTTCTTTGTCTAGCACATCAGTCAGCTCGACATGCTTATCAGGAAAAGATTGATCTTACCTTGTCGCTTACTTCCCAATCAGATAGGTCTGAGGGGCAATCGGAGAGAGAGGATATGCTGCCGCTTTTGTCGCCTTTGCTCGAGGCTTTACCACTAGTTCTGACTTGGTCCGTTGCTGGTGTGGATGAGGAAGCACTTTGACCAGGAACCGAAGCTCCCATTGCCATGGGCCAATCCGAAAGTTCTTGTTCTCCATCTTCCTCCACACGCTTCATGAGATATATAGGCGGCAAGGGTGTCGGAGCGCGCGCCTCTTTGTCGTAGCAGTCGAATGCGCGGTAGACTGAGATAGCGTCCGTATTAGCAGACTTCATTGCGTGACACAACTATTGTGTACTGCATAGTCACCTACCTCCATGTTGATCCGTAAAGCCATCATCATCGAACTTGTATTTGTCGTCCCAGAACTTGCGTGAGCGGTCGCTGATATCGAGCTGTTCGGGCAGTTCGATGCTCAGCTTCATGGGGTTGATCGTATTGAGGCCGGGCGCTGAGCGAATGGAGACGAGGTAGAATAGGCTCTCCAGTTGAGTAGTTGAACTGCGCCCGAGACTGCGAGCAAGAAAAGGAAAAGGTCACGAGTACTGCGTTGGTGAGAGAAGAGCGGCGAGGAGTCGGGTCGCCTTCACTCTCGAGCACTGCTACACCTTTCACCAGCAATTTTATCAAGATTCGATGTACAGGCTGGTGAATTACTGGTGCTGTCTTTGTATAACATGCTACACATAACAACGCCTTCAATTATGCATGAATGCAAACGCCATTGCCTGGGCACCCCAAAAGGACTGTGTATGCACTTGAAAGAGGCCCCTCCTCCATCAGTGCGGGTATCGTACAAACAGCCATGGATAAATGCAGGTCTAAACAGCTGTAACACACACGCCTCTTGAACAATGGAACACAAATGCACAAAGTAGAAGTCCTCCCCACAGAACGCGATAGGCCACACTGATTAAGCAGCACCGGCGGGGTATGCGGGAACTGGCTGCTTCGCTGCGATGGTGGCAGCCATAGTTTCGCGCTCCTTCTTCTCCTGCTCCATCATGGCGCGATCGGCCTTGGTAACGCGTGGTTTGCGAACAGTAGTGCCTCCGCGAGAACCAGGGCCACCGCCGCGACCGCGTCCACGGCCTGTCGCGTCTCCACGTGCTGTGCCGCCTCGCCCTCGACCGCGTCCGCGTCGAACAGTTCCGTCAGCCCTGCTCTATGTCAGTAACAGATCGTGACCAAGTAAGGTGGTCAATACATACCGTTCGACTGCGGGTTTCTCCTCGGTCACCAGCGGGCCGCTGTAGACGAAGAAGCCGTCTTTGGCCATGAGCGCTTGCTGCTCCCATGCTAGCTCGGTATCGTCGATGAAGTCGTCTTCCTTGTCGTAGTCTTCCTGCTTTCGCTTGCGCCGCTTCTTGCCGCCGTTCTCGCGAGCGGATGTCTCGTCGTCCATACCTCCCATCTCCACGTTGCTCTCGTTTTCCGAGAGATCGACTGACATGTCATCGTTGGACACGCCGCCACCTTGGGCTTTCTCGAGGGCCGCGCCAGCTGCAGTGATCTGTCTCTGACGCTCACGACGCGCTGCTATGCGGGGATGCAGGGCGGCAAAGCCATACTTTTTTTCGACTTCTTGTGCAAAATTGATGGTGACATTGTCGCGTCCCTTCAAATCGAAGGTAAGCCAGATGTTTGCGCCCGCTGCTTCTCCGATGCCGTTTGCATTCGCAACTGGGCCAAATGGCGTCCCGGAAAGGAGGCCGCTACCAGTGGGTAGTGGGGGCGGAGCTTCCTTCTGGCGAGCAGGCTTGGTTGGCGGTGTAGGTGCATTGGTGTTTGATGGAGTGTTAGAGCTGGTCTTAGCCATTGGTACTGACGCGGGCTTTGCGGGCTCGGAGTCTACCTCCATTGGGGTAGGTGCCGCTGGTGTGGTTGAGTAGATCTGTGGTGGAGGTTGGGAAGGCAGCGGTTGCTGGTGGTGCGGCATTTCCTGGGAAGGAAGGAGCTGTGCTTGCCGCACGGAGTAACCGGCAGGAGATACTGGTGCGGACGTAATAGATTGCTGCTGCTGGAGCTTGACAGGATGAGAATAGAAAGAATTACTGGCAGACGGAGGATCGATCAAACTCGTGATCGACGGTGAAGCACTTGCACGGTTGAGTGGCGGCGATACAGGCGGAGGGGGCGCGCTCGCCGGAGCCTGGGGTTTGGATTCGTACACGCCGCCGCGAATAGGGTCGTAGCGTTGGCCTGAGCTTGATGGACGCGGGGTGGACGGAGCGACACTGATGTGTGAGAGATTTGGATTGCTGTGAAGCGTGGGTTCGGGATTGCTCATCACGCGAGGTGGTGGTGCAACGGCAGGCGGCAGCTCTGGTTGAGGCGTTGGCACCGGCTCACTGGGTCTATTTTGCGGCGGAACAGGCGATTTCTGCATGGGTGGTTCCTCTTCGACGACGACGACCTCTGGAGCTGGTGTGGTCTGCGCAGCTTGTGCAGTCTGTGCAGCCTGTGTATCAAGTGATGCCTTGGTCCTTCTCTTGCGTTGTACAGGTTGAGCATTTGGATCCTTTGGCTCTGCTGGTTTGCGTGGTTTCCTGACTTTCTTTTCCGGCTCCGGGGCATTTGGGTCTTTTTGTTTCGGTTTTGGGCCTGGCTTCTTACGTGGTTGGCCAGATGCAGTGAGTCCTCGCGGCGCCGGAGACGAAGTCGCGTTACCAGGGGTGGGAGTACTAACAGCAACACCACCAGCAGATACTCGGATGCTGGAGTTTGGTGTACCTTGTTCTGGTGAATGTGGTGGCGAGCTCAAGCTGTCTGGGGAAGACGCGTCGTTATCCATTGTGACGATAAGTGTAGGTATCCAAAACAAACGGCGTTGACTGGCGCCGGGATACAGGAGATTAGGAGGGAAAAAAATATGCGTGGCAGGATTCAATTTAATGCAGCCGGAATTAGGGCGCAGGCAGCGCAGGCAGCGCAGGCGTTGGCTGATGGCGAATGTGGTTGACTATGTGGGTGCGTGGGTTGCAAACTCAACACCAGCAGAGGTGCGATTAGTGTCTAGCACGATGCTGTCGAGAACACCAAAGTCGGCGTCAGGCTCTGTGCCGGGCTCGCAACTAAGTTAGAGAGGGTCCGGCGCACGGAAAGGAACACCAAGTTTCGCCCCCTGACGCCAGTTTGATGGCAGCGACAACAGCGAACGCGTATTTGATGGAATCAGTTTGTCAGTGGCGTGAATTTGCACAGTAGAGAAAGAGAAAGAGGAGAAGAAAGCAATGCGTGTTCAAGAGGGGGGCGGCCGTCTTGTCTGAGTTCTGGGAAACGCGATCCGACTTGAACCAGCAGCCAGGCCTGTGCTTGCTACAGAATACTCTCCAAACCAGCGGCGGCCCTGCAGGCGCTAGCTGGGAGGTATGCTACCAAATGCTTGCCTGAGAGAGATCCATCTATAACATAAAACCGCGCGGAACATCTACAGCACATCGTCATAGTCTTGCAGTTCTTTTCGCTCATCATCCCTCTTGATCACGGCTCCTGAAAGGCATTACGAGTCTCAATGAGCGGGCAATCTCCTTCCTTTGCAGCACGAGCAAATACTTCCGACGTACGACGATGCGCATTAGCCGCCTGATGTTTATTGCATAAGTAAAATCAGATATGCAGCGCAAGTCAAGGGAGGAAAACATGAATATCATGATCTTGAGAAGGCTCGAAGCTGCTTTCGAAGCCCCCAAAGACGTCAAATTGCCCCGGTATCACCATGCACCGCGTGTGACCATGTCTGATGGTTGTCGATCCACGAAGCTAGGTTCCGAGGTGGATGGACCGTGCCTTCCGATCTTGGACAGGGATCATTTGATTCGGTTAGGCAGGAACGGTCATGCTACTGCAAGGTCGGTACAAACACCCACAACAAAGTGGTTCCCACCAAGGCTTGCTCTAACGCCGCGCGGAAGGCCGGAAGTATTACATGGTATCCTGTTCTGCTTCAAACACAGATTTTCACAGATTTATAGATATTGCATACAGTCTTGCATCTAACTTTTATCACCTTGCTTCCCCGCTTTTGTACGGAACATAGGCTTGCTCGGCGACAGAACCAAGCTACACCCCACTGAAGAAGTCTCGAATAATCTCAACATTCTTCAAACACGTTGCGTATGAGCTGCAGTAATGTGATGATTCGATTGCCGCAACTATAGGTATACAAACAAGCCCTCTTGAACAGCCGTGCATCTGCATGATTGCGATACGCAGACAGCTCAGGCTTTTCAATCAACGCCAATAACACCTTCTCGGCTAAGAAACGCCCGAGCAAAGAACATTCGAATACATGATCGACTTTTTTGCTACCGCACGTTCTTGTCGGCTCATGCCTTGCTCTTCTTAGATTTCTTC